>JAAAKQ030283404.1:9710-27385 GCA_010016005.3 Zanna intricata | reverse complement strand
TAAAAATTAAACAGTAAAGGTTGAATAAAATAATTTATAAGTAGTTCTGAAAAGAACTTTTTAACTGGAACAAAAAAGTGTGCTATGGAAAAAGTCAAAATATTTTTTGTCGGTTGCGTCCGCTGTGTAGGGAGCCGATTCTATTTCATAGATGTGCACGCCCCTCTACCGCACTTCGGTGTCCCCTCCCTCGCCTCGTTGCTCGCTGCGCTGCATGGGGCCACACCCGCCACGGCGCGGCAGCGTTTATTTTTCTATTAGTATTTTGTTTAGATTGACATTTTTAAATTCGTAATATCTTTTGAATGGAATGTCCGATTTCAATAATTCAAAAAGTAATCTACAGGTATTGAAACAGTCTTGAATACGAAATGATTTATTTAGATAAGGATTAATACAAAGGTATGGATAACATGGTCTGATTTTGGTCGGCATTTCTACCAACTTTTAAAATGTAAAAAAGTAGTTATAGTGACAAAACTACAATCGTTAGACATATGGTATCGCGAAGTTTTTTGTAGATATTGATATGTTCTTTAATATTGTAGAACATTTTTTTGTTCTATCATCAATAGTTTCCGCAGCGCATGCGATGAAAGACATTTTATGGCAAATTTTTTTAACACCTTGAGTTACATTATTGAAGTTTTAATAGGGATACCTAATTTTTTCTAGTAATAAATATAGCCTATGTTACTCAGCGATAATGTAGCATTCTAATAGTGAAGAATTTTTAAAATCGGTCCAATAGTTTTTGAGTTTATTCGTTACAAACATACAAAAATGCAAATCTTTCCTCTTTATTATATTAATATGATTATTATTATTATATGATGTATATTATAAATACATATATATTTATTTAAACTTTTTTTTTTCTTTCGGTTAGCTAAAAACACTCCTTTGTTCCATAAAGTAGTGACAAATATTGATTACTGGAAAAATTAATCCGTTATGTTGTGTAATAATGCAAATAAGGGACTCAGAAGTTCCTCAATATTTTATATGTATCTACGGATTTCGATTTTATTTGTCAGATTTTTAAAAATCTAGAGTCCTTTGTGAGTCCTGACAGGCTACAAAGGTAGCCTGTAAGGACTCACAAACTAGTTTAAACTAATTTCAAAAAAAAATGTTAAAATTAAAAAAAAAAATAATGTAAAACAGGAAAGAGTTTAATTCCGTAGGCATTATGTTTTATTATTATTATTATTATTTATTTTTTTAATATAAATTTATGTAACTCAGATCCTAGTGTTTCATATCTTTAGTAAGACTATTTTTTAAGAAGGAAAATCTTAACAAAAAATGATAAAAATAAAAAATATTTCTTGATAAATAAAAGTTCCGTTAGTTACTAAGAAAACCACCAAAAAAACCCACTTCCTTACTACTAACCGAACCAATAACAAATCACTTGAAATAACAAACAACTAAAAATAAGATGATCTAAAATGGTAAATTTTTAAATAAAAGTTGGTAACACTGATTGATTTAATAAGAAATTTTTGTAATATTAATTATAAACGTTATAGAGTGCATAAGTAAGTGATAAAACTGTACTGAAATACAAAATTAATATGTACAGAATATGTAAACTTTCTATAATAATAAGTATACTGATGTTAGCAGATATAAAAATTTCATTAGTGAAAAGTGATAAAGAATTATTTTCAGCGTCATGTGAATCGGAATATAGGGTTGATATAAAAAATAAAACATCTCGTAACTACACATTAATGACAAGTAACGGCAATACGGTTTATCCGAACGATACATATTGGGAAAGTAAACTAAAATGTTTTTGTAAAACAAAACAATGTGTAAGATTATGTTGTCCATATAAACAAACAATTATAAATGAAACTCTATGTACCGTTATAAACAAAACACTTAACCATAAAGATATTCGGTATGAAGATTTTAATAAAATATTAAATCTATCTGAAGTTATTTTAATAAATTCTTGTCCATCAACGGAATATATAATCGATAATTTAAATATATCAAGTTTACTAAACTTGTATAATGTCGACGAAAACATAATTCAGAATGCATCTGAGTATTGTATTAATATTTCCAAAATAAATGAAAACTCTTCAAAAGTTATATCAGAACAATGTAAAATTAATAATTCAAATATATCATCGCAGGATAACACAACAAAGAATAAAAAAAAGCCGAAATATCCCTTTATCATATGTATTTTTCTAATGTTTTATATGTTAACATTTATCGCGTATATATTATTACCAGAATTAAGAAATTTGTACGGTTTATGTTTAATGAATCACACGATCTGCTTTTTTAGTGGGTACCTAGTTTCAGCAGCTTTATTTGTTGGTAATGATTTATACTACAAAGAAATTTCAAAATTACCTGAGATATTGATCATAATCCTAGGTAAGTTTATTAATATATTATTTATTAATATAAATAAAAATTCATGTAACCTATATATTAATTGTTTTTATAATTACAAATACGTTTAGATATTCTTTTTGAAATGTAGCAGTTTTATTATATATAAATCAGAAATTACTGTTTTTTCGTTGTTCTGTTGTTGGAGATTATCTAAAAAGATAGTATAGTAGTAGACCAGCTTCCCTTTCGTCTGTTGAGGTCAAGGCGATTCAAGAATACGAAACTTATCCTACAGCATAATTGCTTAGTAAAAAAATACTTACGGTAATGACTTTGTTGGAAGCTTTCCCCATGTAGTTTATCTACCTTTCCGCTACAGTAAGACTAACAACAAAAGACATACCTATGTAAGGAACCCTGGTAGTACTAAATCGTAAACTGTGTCAACAGAAGGATATCAAACTAGCGCGCTACCGAATTCTGTGGCTCTACAGCGTCACTTCACCTTTAGAAGCATGTACATCGGACACTGTACAGAATTAAGCAGCCCTTACTTAATTAAACTAATCATCCTGATCAGTTTAATAGGGACCAAGAAACAAAACTTATTTGTACCGCGCAAATCTTATTTTTTATTATATTTTTTCGATTATATCACACTTTACTTTCTACTTTATTTATTTACTTAACATTTATAAATATCAACCTCTTTCATTATATTATTTTTTTATTTTTATTAAATTTTTAATATTTAACTTATTTTTACAAATTAAAACATTTTTAAAAAATTTAAAAAAATTTACTCATTTTATAAATAACACTTGAAAATTTTAACCGGATTTATTAAAAAAAAAAATAATAATAATAAGATGGAGCTGTTTCGAGGCGCACGGCCCATTGGTTTAACGTGAAACGTTACAGACCTCAGATGAAGTTCCTTGAGCTACAGACCGACCGACCAGCTTATCTGTACAGTTAAATGGGAGAGCCACCATCGTATTTTTTGAACAAAACTGAAACCTCCAGTGGAAAATTTTAGTTCCTTCATTTGGGCAACTCTACAAATAAACTGGTCGATCTGTATGTTAGCAAGTCACTTTTAGTGTACTAGATTGAAATAAAAACGAGACATTGACTGCGTATTAAATTTAATTTTAACGTAAAACAGACACTAAACGGTACATGATATTTATTTTGACTAATATTCGACTACAATCTTGTTCAACATGGTCTGTGATATGAGAAGCAAGAGATATAAAACATAATACAAACGTCGATGTGCCTAGTGAACGTACAATCGCTTTTGCGATTGTCCGTTGCATGCCAATGGTTCCACATCGCATCAGTTCGACTGATGTTGATATCTATCAGTCCGGGGACGTTTTCGACAGATGTTTGGGTATGGTATTATCTTCACTCATTATGTTCATTAGTTCAAGTACAGCAGCAATAGAGGTGCTCGCACTGTCGGCGTCGTTCACTGAGCGCGCCGTCCCAGCTTTGTGACGCTCCCGAAGCTTAGCGACGCTCCCAATGTTACCGCTCATTGCAGTAACATTGGGGGTACCTGTGCGTGGCCCATAATCTTCCCTTTCCAACGATATGCGTAATCTATAATATTTCCGGCTGCCTTTTGAGCGTAAGAGGCGCAACTTATGATCGGCTGGGGACTCCACAATTTCCTTGCTCCAGACTGCGGATAAAAAGAAAAGGAGTCAAGACCGTGACCCGGCTCAGGCGGCAGGGCTCTGGATTACTTTCTGGGCCCAGATGACACTGCCACTGAGGTTAGAGGCAAGACGGGGAGGGGTTACAAAAAGAGAAACTTGTATGTATTCAGATTTCGAACTTGCTAGAAACTTATAGAGATTACTGGATACTACTAGAAACGATAAAGTTGTATCTTTGAATTATTATTTTTACTAAATAATAAATTTTTATTTGGCAACTGACATTGATAAAGTTTAGTTTTGTAATTAATGTAATTATTTATATTGTTTAGAATTAATTGTATTTATAAATAATGAAGATATTTGTAATAGAAGCAAATAGACTTTTCTAGTGTTTTCTAGAAGTACAGCTAACAGTATATATAAGCGGGTCGAGCTACCTGGGATTGGTTCATTTGTGTGTCGTGACTCCGATAGGTTGCACTGCGCGAAGTTTAAATTGTTTCATATAGATTTTGTTAAGCATTGTAAGTATTTGTTTGTTTTGTTGTGTTAAATAAATTATTGTGAGAAAGTTTCATATCGTGTTGGTTATTTACGAATCATGTTCTCATTATAATTGGCGACCGTGATAGTATAGTTAAAAAATTGTGAGGAAGTCGATATAGTGTTATATACGAATCGATCTCTCACACCAGTCCTTCATATCAGAATGTCCTTGCCTAGGATAAGATTAACTGTATGCTTCCACTAATGGAAGTTATGTAATGTGCCTAGAACTCTGTGATTGCAGAGTTTGATACTTTTTTAAAAGCCCACATTGATAAGTACAGAAACCCTGATGAAGATAAATCATCTTACCTTTCATCCAGAATTTGTGATGAGTTTATTGAGATAATGGATAGAAGTGTGCAATCAATAATTGATATTTTATGTGCTGTGCTGTGCTCTGCCCATTCTCTTAATTTGGTAGGAACCTTTATAGATCATTTTTGGCTTCTTATAAGGCCTCTAAAATTCTTTTCTTTATTGATGGAACGTGCTAGAAACATTTTTCAAACCCGGTGATAAGAAACTCTCCACAAAATCACTGAACACAACAAGATGGTTGGCCAGGAAAGAGGTACACAAAACCTAAATAGAGATTTTGAGACAATCGCAAAGACTCTCAAAAATATGACTAACAGCAAAGATAGAGATAAAAAACAAAGAACAAAGCCAAAGGACTTTTAAGAAAACTTGTTGGCACTGAAACTATGTTTATGACATAACTGATGTGATTTTCTCAATAAATCTACCTCTGTTAGTAAAAAGATACAATCACATCATATGAATGTAGCTACAGTTGTGATGCTATTCAAATCTCTGATTGCACTTGTAGATGAACTGAAAACTTCTATAAAATAGCTAGTAAAAAATACTAAAGACTGTCCAAACTGTTTTTGAAACTGAATTCAACGGTGAATTGTAGAAGATAGGCCTAAAAGATCAAGAAAAAGAACAAATTCTTTGATAAATCTAACTAGTTTGAACCAGGCAAGCAGGAAGAAGAAAACATAGACCATAGTTTTCAAGAAAGTTTTGATATGATCCTTAATAAGCTTCTTTCTGACTTGAACAAGAGAGTCACTCTATATTGTTTCTCAGCAGATTCCTCCTCTCAACAAATCTATGCAGCTTGAATGCTAAGAAAATTACCACAGCAACTTCCTCTTTGCAGAAAATTTATGCAACTAATGTTGAAGAATCTTCACTTGTTAAGGGTATTTAAAAGGACTTTCAACTCAAGACAAATTAAGCAATTCTAATGCTGAAGAAATGTGAGAATTGCAATTTAACAAATTTCTAATAATGAAAAATATTTAGGACTTATATCCTAACATAAGTATTTGCCTTAAAGTATATTTATGTACACCAGCAACAAAGTGTTCAGCTGAATGATCACTTTCCACACTGTCAAAAATTATTTAAAATCTACCCTCACTCGGAAAAGTTTGGTTCATATATTCATTTTAGCAATAAAAAAAGACTTGACAATGAAACTTGATTTTCATGATATTATTAATGAGTTTGCTCATATCAAAGCAGTACGACAGCAGTTTTGATGTACTAGTTTCACTTATTTTAGAAGTTCACATATGTAAGTAAGATTTTTAGGTAATATAATCTATATTATTCTTGAAAATCATTGTTATCTGTTAATACTGTTTCACCATGTTTTAAAGGTAAATTTTCACCTTTGTAATTACAGAATTAAAGTATTAAATGTTAATGTAGTAAGTATACAGTAGAATGTGTCATTGTTTAACTTCTCTATGTTGTTTCAAAATGTTCAAAGAAAATGATTATAAACTTTTATGATTTATGAAGGTGATTTTGTAGGAAGTTGGAATAGTGTTGTTAAATAATTGGGTTCTGGAGAAGGACAGCTGAAGGGGAGGGATGGGAAATGTGGGGGGTTAGGGGCGGCAATATTGCCTGAGCCCATGGGTTAAAATATATAAATCCAGCCCAGACCATATTTTATATAAATACACTTTATATTTCAAAAAGTTACAGCCCAGAAGCAGCTTGGTATTAAAGAGTATATATACATTTTCGAGAGAATAATTATGTAAATTTGTTTTATTAGTTACATTAATAATGCAGTAATTAATTTAAATTTTATTTCAGCACATTTCATATACTTTACATTATTTGCTGGTAATTTGTGGTTAAATGTGATGTGCTTTGATATATGGTGGGCTTTCAGGTAAGAATGAAATAAATTTCTTAATTTATCCTAAGTGTAAAGATACTTTAGATTCCATTAAATACATTTAATAATAATTGCTTTTAGGTTAAAGAGAGATAAATGACATAATCTCATAAAATATCTATGGAGATAATTTCCATAGTTTATGGCAATACCTAATAAATGCTGCATAAATATGAGATGGTAGAAGGCAATAAGTGGCTATAACTTAATTGTTATTTAAAAAATATAATAAAAAGAAAATAGTATAGGAAAATAATTGTAAAAGTAGAAGTATTAATTACTGTAATTTTAATAGAAAGCATAAAGTAGCAAAATATTAATTGAAGAAGAAATATTTTTATGAAGAAAAAAAATCAAAAAGAAAATTTAGACGTGTAGGGTACATGAAAATTTAGAGGGACTTATGAGAAATGTATTAATATCAGAGTTGTGATGGAAGAAAATTAGAGATAAAAGAAAGAGAGTACTACAGAAGAAAAAAGAAACTGATAATTATTCCAAACAATATTGAACTCTATGATCTGAATTTGACAGAACTTTGAAACATGTTAACAAGGATAAGGCTGTAAGCTTTGATAAAACACCATCAAATTACTCTGTTGTATATGTGAAAAGAAGTAAATAGTTTTTAAAATTTTACGATCAATATAAAGTCTTTATTCAGTTATGTGCTTGCTGCTTCCATCCTTGGTAAAATATCCCAATTTCAAGCGAGATGTTAATGAAATGGATGCTGATGCTTTGATTAGATCTTGAGATACACTTTAGGGAAGGCTGTTTGATTTACTTCACAATTCCTTTGAGAGTAATCATCCCTTTTTTTCTACCCAATATCTAAATAATAACCATTAAATAAATATTTTTTGGTTTTAGTTAAAGACCCAAAGAGTTCGTCCTAGATTATAAGGAGCTTCAAAGATACTGCATTCTTTGTATTTGTGTAATTAAGTAGGGTAGGATTTTGCTATGGCTTTTTCTCTCTGCTTGCTGTACAATAACCTAATTTAGATTGAAGTACAGTCTGGATATGAGTGGGATTCTTTGATCTTCTAAATACATTGCAGTTCTGCATGACTGGTGTAATTTCTAGACATGGTGCTTTTCAAGATAGTTTGGCCAGATTTGGTTTGATTAATTCAGGCTTAGAAGATTATTGAAGGGGAAGGGGTATGCTGGTAACCCATATACACTCAGGAGCTAATGCTGCTATCAATATCAACATCTAACAAATTGCAATATTCTGTGAGAAATGTCTAGGTGAAAATCCATTTTAACACCTGTAAAATCCAATTATGTGGTGCTTTTCAGAAATTTTTATAATTAAAAAATCTTTATTTATTTAAAATAATTTTTTCTTAACTTATAAATTTAAATCAATAGAATTTCCATTGAAACTATAATGGTATAATTAACAATTTAATGTTGTATAGGCACACTATTTTTCAGACTTTATTTCACAGAAATGAAAAAGCGGAATGCTTTCACAAAATGTTGTTCCTGATCACCATTTTGTGTTTGGAGTTTTAGTAACATCATAGTATAGTTATTCAAAAATGTCACAAGCTAATACACGCACATTCACTGCTCAACAAGGGGTACACTCTTACTATAGCTGCTTCATTTATAAAGCTTTTAAAAGATATCTAGAGATTATCAGATTTAATTAAAATTATATACAACCAATATGAAAATATTCTGAATGCTTACAAGTCTGCAGCCTGCTTATAAAAAAGAAAAACTGATTAAACCAGTACGGTATGATTCACCAAAACAGAAATTTCTTGATAATGGCTGAACTATATATGGGCAACATGAAGTTCAGTTATTTAGGATATTGTCGTCTAAAAAAAAATAGAAAGATATTTCCAACAATGTCTCACAAAAAAAAAAAAATATATATATAAATATGTTTTTAAAATTTACTTAAGCATGATTTTGATTTTAGAAAAATGCGACCAGTTGAAGCACGTTATTCAAATAAGAAACAAAAACAAAAAATATTTAGACTGTATTGTCTTTATGCTTGGGGTATTGCTTTCTTATTTCTAATTGTTGTAATAGTAATGGATCTACCAGTAATTCCTGACAATTTAATAAAACCAAGATTTTCAGCCGAAATCTTTTGGATGGAACGTAAGTAAAACCATACTACATATTAATTTACTAATTTTTTTTAATGAACAAATTAATACAAAAAACTGTTGGTATCAAACACGCTAATAATAATTACTGTATAAAATATAACAAAATGTATATATATATATATATTTTTTTTTTTTTTTTTTTTTTTTTTAATGAATCAACTATATTTCATTCTGAACTCCACTATCTTTACTATATAGAATAGTTAATAATATTAATGAGCTTTAAACCAGTCTTTACATTTTTATTAGTAATTGCTCATACACACACACACACACACACACCTAAATAAATCTTTTATTCTGATGGTATAATATTATGTTATTTAAATTATTCCAGGAACGAGCAGATAAAAAATGGAACTGCCCCAGTATTTTACAGGATGAATTATATAGACCATAGTAAAACATTGATCCAAAAATATATAAACGCAAATTACACAATTATGAAAGTAAAAATAGAAATGGTTAGAGTCACAAAATAATTATTTAAAATGAAATAATAAGATTTAACTAATTACAGTGAAGATAAAAAAAAACATTAAATAAATGCAAATTTAAGGGAGTGCAAAATATTCATTTTTCTTAAATTTTTTAATTAGTATTATTTAAAAAATACATAGTAATACTGTTTCTGTAAAATAAAATAACTTTAACTTAATTTCAAATAAATTGGTGAGAAAATCTTTGAAATGTTTTAGTAATTCATTAAAAACCTCATCTATGAAGCATATTAAGGGATTTTCTCATCAGCCAAAGGATTGTATTGATGTACATGAAATCAGTCCTGTTGTCTAGTTTTGATAGAGGAAGATATTGTTATTTTTTAAGAATAAGTGCATATTTGTTTTATCAAAAATTGCAGTTTCATAATTAAACACCTGCATAGGTTAACATTTTTAATTTACCCATATTAGTTTATGTAACTCATACAAACTGATACCAGACTGTAATCGACCCACTTTTGTATCTTGTAAACATATTTGATAGTTTTCAAGTTACATAGAGATGATATACAGGGAAGATACGTAGAGAAAATCTACATAGATCCACATTGATGATATCATTCAAATAATAAATATGCATAGGCATAAGAAATATTTAATAAGAATGACAAGCTAATATATGCTGAGTAATCTATCAATTCAGCTCAAGTTCATCTTTTGGGTTTTGAGACCTGATTTGGATTCTCCACCAGAAATTAAGGAGATGCTTTGGAAAATTTTTATTGAAATTTTGACTAAGAGGTGATCGAGGTTTTGAAAAATACCCCATCTGAATTGGTAGATTACTCCATTGCCCACCCACTTGTTTATTAAGATGTTTCAGAGCAAAACATAATAATCTAAATTAGTTTTACATGGAATCAACTTAATCATCCAAAAGAATTTGTCATCCAATAAAACGCCCAGAAATTTTGCAGTATAGACAACAGAAATACTAATGTTAGTATTCTATCCACACAATTAGCAACAATTTATTGCTAATTATTATTTATTGCTATTTCAAAACATTTACATTAGAACCACAACAGTTTTTACTATATTTAAAATTATATGGTAACAATTCATCCAGTTAATAACTTTTTGAACAGGTAATTAGAACATTCAACCCCTTTTAAATAATTATATTTGAGTATAAAACTGTCATCTGTGAAGACGGTAACATTTACTTTAGATGAGATGATAACCACAAATTTTTATTATGAAATGCAACAAAGCTTAAAAGAGCATAGCAGAATAAACGATGAGGGAGGAGACTTTTTAAAATAATACACCACTACTTGCAATAAGCAAGTTTAACTGGCAGATTTTTTACCATCCCCTTGCAGCCCTGATTTGGCACCATCTCTGATTTCATCTGCTGACAAAATTGAAAAACTGACTGGCTACTCAACAGTTCAACATCAATGACCAACTTATGGATGGATTCAATAAATGGATGACTATTTCAGCAGCATCATTCTCTGAAGAGGATAGATAGAAGAGAATAGACAATCTGGTGTCCCAATGTGACAAGTGCTTGAATTTTGGCAGGGGGACCATGTCAAAAAGTAATATTAAAACGTATATAACTTTAGTATATGTAATTTTTTTTCAGTTAGTTCTGTTTATTTTTATTACTCGACTGCAGATTAATTTATAAACAGCCCTCGTGATTATAATCAGATAAAGGCAAGTTGTGTCATCTGCAAAGAGAGAAACAATGAAAGATTCAAGATATTGTGGCAGATCATTAATAAACAAAAATAAAAAGAGCAAAGGACTGAGGACATTTCCCTCAGTCATTCTGCATTCAGTATTTTGAAGTGAGAGCCTGAGTTTTACATGTTTATTTTTATCAAAAGATGAATTTCAAATGTTTATAGTTGGTTTCTGTAAATAGTAAGGTACTATTTTAAGAAATATTACTCCTAAGTTAGAACAACCAAATAACTGACTAAAGATATTAATTACATATCATTTTGTTCACAGCACCTGAAGCAGTGTGGTTATATTACTATGGACCTCTAACAACAATTTTTCTCTGTAACTTAATTTTCTTTATTGAGACAATCTTCAAAATAGGTAATACTTCAAAACAAACAAGAGTACTTTCAAAGAAAAACAAAAACAGGTAATTACCAGAAAATTCTCTGGCTATTAAAAAATTAACCAATAAATAATCTATTTAATTTAATATAAATAGGAATTTTGTTAAATTTTTATTGAGGTCCGTTAGCTCAGTGTAGTTGCAACCCTGTTACTCCCTCTCTCTCTCTCTCTCTCTCTCTCTCTCTCTATATATATATATATATTTAATTAATGAAAACTTATCTAACCAATCATCTAGCTATCTCCCACATAAATATGAATATAGTTTGGTTAAAACTAGATCTACTATTTAGTTTAAACTGAAATGTTTTCATAAAAAAACTGGCAGAATATTACTTTACTAATTTACTACTTTCATGCAAATGATAATGATTATTCAACAACAAAAAAAGTTGTATTTATTATTCCTATTAACTTCTCAATTTCTTTAAGAGATAATTTTTTATAAAGAAAAATGGTGATCACTTAGACAGGTTTTTACTGCATTATAAATAAATAATACAAACAAATAATAATAAAACAGAAGAATAATGTGTCAATTAACATTTAATAGTCATTTTATTACTCTATTTTTTCTGTAGACAAAATGTGTGCTGCATTCAATGAGTCCCAAAGTATGAAATGATGGACAATGATAATATTTTTCACATTATTGAATGTGGCTGGTATTAACTCTCAAGTCATTTATTATTGGTGACAATTTTTATCTACAGAGGACTGTTTCCGAAAAGATTGGCCAATGAACTGACAATCGGCGAGTTAAGCCGAAGAAATCTAAAGTAGATATATAAAATTGTAGAAATACAGTCAAGTTAAAAAAATATATATTACTGTAATTTTATTTCAAAGAAAGAAAATAAAAATCTGAAAACATCAAGATATCACACCAACATATCTTCTTTAAAAAACACTCACTGTGGTTTCAAATTGAGTGCAAAAAACTGACAGACTGTGGTGGCGACATTATTTTTTTTTAAAATCTTTTAAATGTCATTTGTTTTCAGTAGTTTATGACAAATTGTCATGTAATGCTACACACTTCAACTTTTACAAATCATAAAAATTTATTATTAAATTATAGAATCGGTTACAGTATGTATTGTATACTTCTAGATGTTTATGGTGTGCATAATTGCCCAAACAAAAGTACAATTCATCGTTTGGTTAACAATTAAAGAGAATTGTCTCTACTTGATGTTAAAATACAAATTCACAAAAGAAATGCAAGGAGTTAAAAGAAAATTGCTGCTATTAGTGTGTTTGTCAAGAATTATCGACAAATTGAAAATCAAAATTTTTCAGTTTCACATCATTCACAAGAATTGGGCCTTTCTTGGCAAATTTTACATCAAGATCTTTGTCTACACCCATGAATTTAACTAACTCAAGAATTAAAGCCACTGGACCATTCTTTGCATAGACAGTTTGTAGACTGAATCTAGATCAGCTTGAAATGGATCCAAATTTTTATCAAACAAGATCATCTTTTCAGATGAGGCTCATTTTTGGTTTATTAAACAAGTAAAATTGTCTTATTTGAGATGATTCTAATCTGCAAATGATTCAACAGCCACCATTACATCTGAAAAAATCACTCTTTACTGTAGATTATGGGCTGACAGCATCAATGGCCACATCGCAAATCAGCTGATTTCGAAGTCGAGAGTTCTAAGGTTCAAATCCAATAAAGATAAAATTTTTTATACGGATTTGAATACTAGATTGTGGATACCGGTGTTCTTTGGTGGTTGGGTTTAAAATTAACCACACTTCTCAGGAATGGTCGACCTGAGATTGTACAAGACTACACTTCATTCACATTCATACACATCATCCTCATTCATCCTCTGAAGTACCTTACGGTAGTTCCGGAGGCTAAACAGATAAAGAGAGAGAGAGCATCAATGGCCATTTTTTTTTAAAGAACAAGCAGATGCTGTTACAGTAAATGGTGAACATTATCAAGCTATGATTTGTGATTTTTTGTATACAAATTTGAAAAATTTTGATTTTCTTGAAATGTGGTTTTAAGAGGATGGTGTCACACATGGCACACAACTGCTAAAAAAATTCAGTTATTGGCATCAAATGTTTGATAATTTGATCATTTCATGAAATGGTAATGTCAACTGACCACCAAGATCATGTGATTTGATTCCCTTACATTTTCTTCTCTGGGTTAGTGTTAAATCACAAGTCCATACTAATAAATCACTAATAACAATTGATGACGATTAATAATGATTAGTGGAATTAAAGCTGATTTTTATGAAACAGTCATGAAAAATTTTATTGATAGATTTGACTATATCACACAAAGGCCATATGAATGATTGTTTTTGAATATAATTTAATTTTATAGCCTCAAAATAAATAATAAAATTTGGTTGATATTACATGTACTTTTTGCTTCATTGCAATTTTATTTTTTGTACTGAAAATGAAAGACCCTTTAGTCTATGAACAGAATATAAGGTACATAAAGAAGATTTTGATTTTTGATGTGCAAAGAAATTAGACAGAAGATATTTGATAATCTTCTAAAATGGAATAAAATGTTTAAGATTTTAGGGAAAAAAAATTTTAAAACAAAAAAGGGAAGAACCATGTCTCTTCATTAGTCATTCTGCTATAATAATAGTAAAAACTGAAAAAGATGAACTTCAGACTGAGAAAAAGATGTAATTTCTATTATTTTTACTTTGAAGAAGTAAAAAAGATAATTGAAGGTAGTATTTAAGTAAAATAACACTTCATAAAAGAGAAAGTAACAGGATTCTTTTTAAATATACAAAATTATTAACAAATTACTTTCAAGCTACAAGATATTTTAGTTAATTATGTAGCTCCTTTATCAGTAGAAACAAAGCAACTTTATTGATGTAAATGGAGAAGCATTAGCAGCAGTATTAGCTTTAAAAACATGTTCAAGAAGAACAATTTCAGTATAATTTGAAAGTAAGTCATAAATTATAATTTGAATTATTAAAATGTTTTATCATTTTTCACACTGATTTAAATAAATAAATTTTTATAATTAAATCTAATATCCTTCTAGTAATAAGTTTTCTAGCTCATGTCAAAAATTAAAAAATCTTAATGGAATTTGTAAATAAAAAAGGATTTCAATAAATTAAATATTAAGGTAGAAAATACTACACAAGAAGCTGTAATTGTTTTTTTTTTTATTTTAGCTGTAAATTTATTAAGAAACAGGATGTAAGAAAGATATATAAAAACAGACCAATATAGCATAGAGAGTTTTTACAAAAATGATATCTTCTATTATCAAATGTTTAGGAAAAGAAAATTTTTTTAAAAGTATTATAATGGATTGTAATTCATATCAATATATGGATAAAAGGCAACAGAAAAACAAAGATTTTTAGGACATAGGTTTAAAAAGCATTTTGAAAAGTAGTTAGCCAATGAACAAAACAGACATTTTATACTGAACAGGTTAAAAAAATATATTTGGAACAAACTTTTTATATGAAGAACCAGGTTGATATGGACCATATCTTTTAACATTTGGAGTAATTCATTAACTCCATATGTTAATCAGATGAAAAGTATAAACCTTATGGTTTTTTTGACTTAGAAATCAGTTTATTTAGTTTTCTACTGGCAACATTATATATGTAATATAATTTTATAACAGCATTTAAACAGTTTTAAATTTGACTATTTGAAGTGATTGTAAAAACTTTACCCAACTCTGAGCTTGCTTTTGTTTTAAATTAACTTTTAGAAAGAGTTCTTATAAAACGCCGAGTGTTATATGCCACTGGATATGCACATAGATTAGGTTTTGAAGGGTATTTATTGTTTATAATATCTTCAAACAGTCTATAATTTATTTTGTATGTTCATTAAAAATGTTGATTTTATGTAATCATATATTTTGAGTAGTTAAAACACGTTTGCTTTTTGTCCTTCAAATTTTTATGTTGTTAATGCATGTTTGATCTATTTTAATGAGATGATTTGCAAAAGTGCAATGCTCAAAAACATAACAATCAGCAATCATACACCAGCTGCCTAAAGTAGCTCATTCACAGAAAAAGCTAGCTCAGGCTCTTGTAAAGCTTATCTGATGTTATATTTATATAATCTTTTCATTATAATAACTTTTTAAGAAAAAAAAATTATTTTACAGGTATATTCTGGGTTTGAAATTGTTTATTATTATGGGAATTACACTAATGACAGAAACAGTGATATTTGCGATCATGGAAACATTCCAAACAGATGTGTGGTGGTATGTTGACAGTGTTACTTTTTTTCGAGGGATATTATTATTTAAAATACTTATTATGAAAAAACGAATATTACAAAAATTGAATGAAAAACTATGCCCTTCCATTAAATTAGTAGAAATAAATAGCATAGAATCACCATCAAAACAATCAAATTCAATAGATTTTGATATGGTATATTTATGAAAATTGAAAAAAAGACAAGAAAGTAATAATCAGTAGTTAACAGTTGTAAACATTAAATTAAAAAACCACTACTTTTATATTAGAATTGTATTTTTTATAATAATGTGCTGTAGTAAAATAATGTGTTGTAGATATTCCACAGATTCTTCATATAATAAAAGAATGAGAATTTAAACAAATACAGACAGATTAGGGTAAGTAACAATAAAGAAGTCTGATGGTCAATCAACACTGGTCAATCAGTGGACAAACACAGACAGACATTTTGTATTTGCATTCTCCCTGAGGTAGTTAAATGTAGAGCATTTTCTTACCTACTAATAAGTGTAAGGGAAGTGCAATGAATAAATTTAAGAACAGGTGGCTGCAGGAATTGAAACCTGTTATGCTGGATGATGTTAAGGCCAATACAATTGAATTAACAAACTGAGATTTTAATGTACATTCAAAAGTGAACGGAATATTTTTAAAAAAGCATATTTATTAATCTGATCAAACTCAATTTTTAATTATTTTACTAACCATCCATAAAAATTCAATGTAGATGCAGCAAATAAATCTAATTATATAATATAGAACAAAAAATACAGCCTTGTTAATATAATGAAATAAAAATCACCAATATACTGAAACAGAATGCAAACTCATAAAATCTAACTTACATCAAGGCAACAAGAAAAATTCCACAATTACTCAACATAATGAAATATAGCATATCAAATTCACTGAATTAATTAATGAAATCGGACCAAAATCTTACAGTACAGAAATTTCAAACAAAAATAGAATAGTCAATAAATAACACAAAACATATAATTACTGTAAACAAAGAGCAATTTCAAATAAATAAAAAAACCTTGCACCACATATAATAACATAATAAAATTAAAAATGATATACTGATTACACCTGTCATTAATTACACTACAGACCTTGATGAGCTTCTCACACTTTTATTTCTAGTTATGTAAGTACAAAATTACTATTATAACTGTAAAGAAAATGTTAAATTATTTTAGTGATTTTTAAATAAATTTTTTTTTAATTGTTAATAAATATTTTATTTTTTCTATAGTTCTACAAAATATTTGTTACTATACTGAATCAAAGTATCATATATTTTAACAAAAACTCCTATGGCAAATGACATTGACATCATTCTGCAATCATACAAAATTTGATGTATTTTATTTTTTATTATGTACAACATTGAAAAATTGTTTTATTATATTTTCATTAATTACATCAGTCTACAGATTAAAAGAAAAATGTTAGAACTGACATTTATATAAATCCAATTTTATACTGAATACTAAAATTAAATCAATTTTTCTTTAGTATGCCCATATTTTTAGTTATGACTTAAAGATAACAGAAAAAGCTTAGCTTTATGGTCTAAATATTACATAAGTTCTAAAATTATAATCTGTATAATGACTTTTTAAGTATTTCTTTGTGATAATTGTCATTTCAGAAGTGACAAAAATGAATTAAAATGTAAATCTTTACCTGTATTTTGCAAAAATTGCTGTCTATTTAACTGAAAAATTATTTTTTCTTTTATGTATTGAAAGTCTTTTCTTTGTGAAAACCAACATTAGTCATTCATCATAGATTTATCCCATCAATGCTGCTCTATTGATAATGCATCTTAATGGAATCTTTCTTTGTTCATTGCTCACAGTCTTCAGATTTGGAAAGAA
>JAAAKQ030283393.1:0-10420 GCA_010016005.3 Zanna intricata | reverse complement strand
AAAAAAAAAAAAAAAAAAAAAAAAAAAAAAAAAAAAAAAAAAAAAAAAAAAAAAAAAAAAAAAAAAAAAAACCTTTTGGTTGTATGACTGCCAAATAAGAATAGTGGAAAAGTAATGTTGAAATAAGGATGGTAAGGCACTATTATCTAGACATAGTTTAGCAAAACAATTGAATACTTTTTTTGAAACAAGAGATCACCCAACACATTTTACAATTAAATTATATGTCACAAAAAATTTCAATGCGATTGATTTTCAATGTGAAGACATAGAAACACAAAAGCTTCTAAGGTGATGAACTCAAACACAGTACGACAAACAAGTCATAAAGACCAATGGCTGACCATTTCAAAGCCGACCAGTGCTAACTTTGAAGTGTCCATGATCACTAACCTGCACAGTAGCAGTACATCAACAGATATTACTTTCTGCACAAACCCACTATAAAAAGTATTTCATGAATATAAAGGAAGTTTTTATCTGGCAGTGCAAGTTTAATTTGGGACTGAATAAATCTATTTTTAAAAAGCAATGAACCCAGAATGAAGATCTTAGTATCTGCCCTACAAAAGGAAACAAATAATTAGTTATATTCTCTATATAAAAAATACATTAAACAAAAATTTACTTACAAGATGAGTTAGTTAACCATTCTATTGATGCTGGCGCATAATCTTTGAAATAGCTAAATACATCTTGTGTATTCATTTCTTCAGTACCTCTCATATGTAAAGCATCCAAACGTATGTTGGGGTCGCCAGGAGTTACACCCATACTATAAAAATCATAAAATATTTTGTAATCACTAAAAAAAAAAAAAAAATGTAAATATTGATTTAAATATGAATATAACTACAGTTTCAGTGTAGCAGTTTAAAAAGAGAAGCATAGTCTTAAAGTAACCTAAAGTATTATAATTTAAAAATAATTCGCTTAAGTATCTAACAATAAGAAACAAAAAATAAGAAATTATAAAAACAATTTAAGGAATTATATTATGAGCGCACACATATACTATCAGTAAATAATTGGTTTTTTTTAAATTAACCTTTTATAGAGACTTTTCAGTAATTTTTGGGTCAATGCTCTCGCTTCAGATTGCTCAATACCAAATCGCTGAGCTCTTTTAGATAATTTCTCTTGTTCTTCTGCACTAAATATATCAACACCAGTTATGAATCCTCCAGATTTATTTTCAAATCTTTTTTCAATTGTGTTAAATGCATTCTGTAAAAAAAATTTAACAACCAAAATTAAGCAAATTCTTAAGAACTCAAACAACATAAAAACATGAAAAAAGAAATGTATTCAGGAGTACCACAAACACTACAAAAAATAACATGTACTTGAGACTTCCAACATAACAGAATGGAACGATATTACAAGGTATATCAGCATTTTATGAATTTTGAGTTAATATCTTTTACCAGATTTAATATATTTGTTATAATAATATTATAAACGTATTAAAAAAGGTGCAACTATTATTTTCTATAATTTTACTAAAATAATTGTTCAAAGTACATGAAAAAAAAAATCATCAAAAGAAAATGATACTTTTAATAATATTTTCTTTTAGTATCACAACTTAATTATGTGTTACCTTTGTTGGAGATTTTTGTGATGGATGAAATGATTAGAAGAAAAACACACTACTAGGGAAATTCTATGAATACTGTTAGTTTTAGACTGGAATATAATAATTAATTATGCCATCATGCAAGGAATGAGTAGGTATCCTACACCAAAAATGTAAAAGGAAATCTGCAGCAGTATTTGCAAAGACAGATCAAGGGAATCTGTGGTAAAATCGCAGCGATGTCACAAAACACATAAATTATAAATAATAAATAATTAGTAATGTCTAAGTTCATATTATTATATTTTAAAAAAATAACTTATGAATTAACATTGCAAATTATGGTATTATATATTGAGGAAGAGGTGCATATGCATTTGGGGTGACTTGCATTGTGCTGCAAATCAAGAACTAAAAAAATAAAATTCTAAAAATTATTGGAAATGAGAACTGTAATATAGTCATGTATTTAGAAGCAGTAATAACTCTTTTGAGTTGAAAGGTAACATGAGAATAGCAAACTCAACGCTAAAATTAAATGGACAAAAAATGTTTAAATTAAACTGTTTAAAGATTTTATTCATGGCTTAAAAGAAAGGAAGAAAGTTTATAAGTATAATGGAAAGAAAGCAACCAATAAACTTCTTCTCAACTTAACTATTAAAGATTTAAAATTAAAATAAATAACAGATAAAGGAATGAATTACAAAAAATCATAATTATTTTACTTGTATAAAAATGTCATAAGTATATGTTGTTTCATTCACAATATTTATATATATATATTTTATTTTGCATGTAAATTATGCATTTATATTATAAACTAATGTTTAATTTACTATACCCAGATATTTTTGGTACCTGCAGTAAGCTGTACAGGCAATATATCATGAATACATTTACAAAAGTTAGAAATAAATAAATAATAATAATAAATCAAATTTTAAAAGATAACAAAGAAATAGATGAAATCAATATATAATAAAATTAAAAATTAGAAGGCATTAAGTTGAGTTTAACATATATATTCACATATGTTAAACAAAAATGGAGTAAACTCACTCTCTTTTAAAATAAGTATTGTATAGATGTAATATATAAATTGATTGATAGAATATAAGAAAAAAAAAGAAAAAATCTGTTTAATCATTTTTTAAATAAACTGTTAAGTATATTTTTAAAATGGCTCAGTAGTTTATTAAAAATGGCGATGAAGGCATAATAAGGCCCTTTCTCATACTGAAAAATACTGTGCTAAGTGTATATGAAAATATTTGTTTTCTGTTCAGAAGAGGTGAATATTTTTTAGTAATAAATGAAATTTTTTTTTACCAAAGGTAAGATATTCTTAAATATAAATGCGAGAAAATAAATTTTAATTTACTGAACATCAGTAAGCATATTTAAAAATGACCTTACAGCCAAAATTTTTATCTAGAAAGTATAGACTTTGAAGAATCACTAAATAAATATAATCACATCTGAAGTTCATTCTACATATAAAACAATATGAATAAAATAATTTACGAGTACAATAGATACTTAGCAAAAAGGAAATTTTTTAAATTTCAAACGTCCTACATTCACTATTAGGACTGGGTGTGTAATGAAATAAATCATTACTACCAGGACAAGCATCTCTGATTAGTACCTTAACTTTAGACACTTTATGTAAGTCACACTAAATACTAGAGGCAGAGACAGATAATATAATGCAATAAATTAATATATAATACTCCATAAAAAAAAACCAATGCAAAGGGTATTTAAACAAAATTAAAATCAACATTTTTTTTTGTCATAGCCAATAGACTGATTTCATGCACTTCTCTATAACGTTCTATTTTGTTTCAGACTTTAGCCAAAAAAGGACTTTCTTACAATTTTTTGTTTTATACTTAATTCTTAATTAATATAATTATAAGAAATTATGTGTCCATATATAATTATACATATATTTTTTTCATAATTTTTGTCTTATAGTGGATTTTACCCCCTACAATTCCTTCTACCAAATTAGTTTACTGTGATGCCTGAATATTTAGGCTACCATTCTTTTCTATCTTTTTAGATTCTATAACAAACTCTTTTATCCTACTTGTCTTAAAAATTCTCCATTTTAACTACATAAAATGATATAATTTTCAACATTCTTCTGTAATGCCACATCTTAAAATTCCTATTCTTTTCCTTACAAAACAAAGTCATGTACAAATTTATTAAAGTCATGGATAATCAACAGCCTCATAAGTCAGGACAGAAAACTTTTTATGAGGATTCTGGACTTAACAAACGCTTTAGCAATCCCTTTTCAACTTCTCTCCCAACAACTAGAGATACCAAGATACAAGAAATATATTTTAGAAGGCAACTTGGATCTACATCAGGTGATGCAGCAAAGCCAATATTCAATGCCAGCTTCACATTGTACGATTACAGTGGGCCTTGAGTATCTTAAAAAAATAGGAAAAGTGCTCTGACAAAACCACAGAATTTTTAACGTATCTATCTTGGCCCTATTGCCCAAGAGATGATGATAATTTCCCTTTTTAATCAATATAATGATAAATAAATTGCCACGGTAATTTAAAAACATAGAAGATATAAAAGTGGCATTGTATACAGACAATGTAATCATCATCCTTGCAAAAAGCAAAGATGGATAAATTATTCCCAAAGCCAAACTAGGCAATTCAAGCAAATACCCTACTGGGCTGTTGAAGATCTTACGACCACGAGCGTAAAAAAAAATATTTTTTTATCATATCTTCTCATTGGTTCACTTTGTGCCAGAAATCACCCTGAAATATGGAAGTGTAGACATCAAGGAAAGTGATAACCCCAAATATTTAGGTATGCACCTCCACAGGAAGAATCATATCAAATAGGTCACCAGCAAAGTAAAAGATAAGCTAAGTATACTTACATGCTTAGCTGGGAAAAAATAGGGGTAGCTCACTGTCAATTCTAAATAACATCTTCAGGATTTATATAAAACCAATGATTCTGTATGATAGTGAAAACCTTGTAACTGCTGTACATCTACTCTAGAACTAGTTCAGAATCAGGCCATGCAAATCATTACAGGAGCTGTAAAAGAAAATCCTATTCTAGCTCTTTTGGTCATTACTAAAAACGCTCCTATATGCTCTGAGATGCAGCAACTGCATTTTACAATAAGAAAAACTTATTATTCTTATTACAATAAGAAAAACTTATTCAATTACCTTTCATCAATCTCTGGTGAAATTATAAGGCAGAAAATTATCACTTAGAAACACAAAAAGGTTTTTTTCAATATGTTTCAGAATTGAGTGGAAGGTTCTGTCCACCAGCACAAGCAGAACCTCCATTTCAACTACAGTACATTCTTAAACAAGCAGTTGCATAAGCTACATCTGAAGTACAGAAGTTGGAGGTCAAGAAACAAGACCTTAACCACTGTCTGGCAGAAGATTTTGATGGAATATGTGTCAACTCTGAACCTCAAAAATGAATAGCTATGGGTGTACACTGATGGCTCATGTCCAGCAGGTAAGTAATATTGGTGCTGGAGTGAACTGTGAGCTCTTTTTAACCATTCAATTGGTAAACAGCATTCATAATTTGATGGGAAGGTTGCTTTTTCTTTTTTCTGTTTAGCCTCTGGAACTACCGTAAAATATTACTTCAGAGGATGAATGAGGATGATATGCATGAATGTGAATGAAGTGTAGTCTTGTACAAGCTCAGGTCAACCACTCCTGAGAAATGTGGTTAATTGAAACCTAACCACCAAAGAACACCGGTATCCACAATCAAGTATTCAAATCCATGTAAAAATATCTACCTTTAGTAAGATTTGAACCTTAGAACTCTTGACTTCAAAATCAGCTGATTTGCAATGTCGCATTAACCACTAGACCAGCCCGGTGGGCTAATGGGAAGGTTGTTGTTGACTGACAACACTTTGTAGGATTAAATGCCTTTGGTAAGACTGTCTTTGGGTAGGATTGTCTTTCTTTGCAACTCAAAAGCTACCATTCTGGCTATCACATCTTTCCAACAACCAACATCTTTACAGATGTTAGATATATAGACCTTAATTAGACAGCAATAAGTTGCAGGAAATGAGGTGATTTTTCAGTGGATTCCATACCATTTGGGTGTATATATATATATATATATACATATGTGGAAAGGAACAGGCTATTCTCTTGGCAAAAAAGGGTGCACAAATCTTGCTTTGCACCCATGCATATTATCTTACCATTCAGCAAAGCTCTTTATTAGCAACAAATTCAGAGTTTTTACTTGAAAATACCTCCCATAATGCAATTAAACTAAAAGATGGTTTTCAATAGTAAAGAATGAAGCTATTATACCTGACAGTCCCAGTAGCAAGAGTATGGCAATGTTCAGGATAACAACTGCCCATGACATCTTGGTGCCAATCTATACTGAATAAATACATATCCTACATTTACATATATCACTTGTAAGGAGAAAAGAGTGTTATGAGCTAGGAGCATGTAGTGAATGAATGTGATTATTTTAGAAACTGTAAAGGGATATCTGTTGGAAAGATCGATCGGCGAGGACAGAAATTGATGACTTTGTAACAAAATTTCAGCATTTGAAATAATAATAATAATGTATAATTTGTATATTTAATGTTAATTAGACAAGATTAGTGGATGAAGCCAACATTAGGTTATGTATAGTACAAAATTATGTACACTGAAGTATTGTTACCGAGTTATGTTACCTAAACTTAATCTAACTAGCCATATAAGTTCATTAATCTAACATAACAGTATCAGATAATACATATACATAATAATATCAGATAAATATATATTGTAGTAAAAGTTTCAGGTAGTAGTGAATTAACAGAAAAGAACCCTTAACAAAAATAAATAATAATAATGATAATTAAACAAAATAAAAAATGGTACAGAATTAAATAAGTAATAATTTAAATGATAGTGATTAATGGAGAAGAACACATACAATTTATTGAACAAAAAATGTACATTTGTTAACAAAACATGTTAATATACATTAATATTTTTGACTTTTTATGAACTCATTTTTTTTTTACAATATTTAAGATTATAAATTCTTTTTTAGAAAAAGTAATTTTAAAAAAACACTAATGAAAATTTTATCTGATAAATTAATGTCTTTGACTGCTCAAAAAAAAAATTTCTTGGGCAATTTTAATATTAGAATTTAAATGTAATTATTTATTTCAATATTTTGATTCAACTGCACATTTAATAATTTCTTAATTATTAAATTCAATAATACTTATCTGAAAATAACAACACTATCCTACTACAGAACAAGGCATAGTACCAGGTCAAATATTCATCTTAAAATTGAATCACTAAGTTAAAAAATCTTCATTCTGGAATCTGCAATAACAGGTACAAAAACCATGAATAACTTGCGGTTATTAATATTGCGGTAGTAACAGGTACAAAAATCATGAAATTATCTTTAAATGCGGTAAATAAGAACTGTATACAAATTAAAGTATAAATAAATATAATATTATTAAATGTATTATGAGTAATTATTGTGAATAGAATAACAGCTCTAATTACTGTTCGGTTAACATTAAAAATATCATCAACGCATAAATTGGTTCATTATCCTCATACAGAAAAAATGAATGTCAAATAAATAATGAATAAACTGCCCTTTATTTATAACAATCCATTCAGAAATGCGGTAAAAAAAAGACAAATAACCCCCAAATAAATTGTAATTTATAACTCAATAAATTACATTAGTCCTCTGACAAAAGAAAGGGATTTTGTTTCATATTTCACATAATATTAATTTTCTGAGTCCCAATCAAATTTTTATGAAAGAAGCCATAAAAACAATTTTTTGAAACCTTACGGACTCAACCGTTCACCAGTCGACTAAGTTAAACAACCATGTATATCCTCATACATACAGACAAAATCTAACAGAAATTGCTGTATAACCAATCGCTATTACATCCGCGTAAAACAAACGGCATTACACACAATGTTAATACAGAACACGATCATACTTAAACAGATAACATACATCAAGCCACGTTATGACTGAAATGGGAATATCAGACTGAGTCGTTTTACATAAAAGTTCACAACAGAATATTTATTAAAATAACGAAATTTATTCACTTGCCTCTTCTAATAATTGTAATATAGGTTTTCCAGGATCGGAAAGAGAAAAACTTGGTCTTGACAAAGGACGATGTTCTTCAAAAACAGGCTCATCTAACCCTTCGTCATTATATTCAACGAGTTCTCCCTCCTCAGTTTCATCAGCAATGGACTCGTTAACCTCTTTTTCCATTGACCTGATATCTTCATCATCAGTTTCCATTTCCACATCGTCATCATTTTCAATTTCTAACTTCAAATTTAATGAATTTCCTCCCATACTTACTCCAGCACTACCATCAACAAACGCCATTTTCTAACCCCATCATTAATACATACAAGCCACTGCTTCCTCTATAGGATAAATCATATCTATTCGAAAATATATTGTAAAAAGTAATAATATCTTGTTGAGGGTTGTTTACAAATGAATGTATCAAAGTCTATATTCATTTTTATTTAGGACGCAAAGAAACTACTGTTAACAACCCACTTTTTCAATTCATAATCATTATTAATTCTACGCTATTAATCATATCACTTGTTTTTTCCACGAATCAACTACGTACCATCATTAAAACTTCATTCGTTATGACAAGTGAATAAAGGGTTGTCTTTATCTTCCTGCAAGTTTTTATCAGTACATTTTTGTGATATTTATTTTAATAATAATTATAGTTCACTCTTATAATTAATTAAATGGATTTATTAAAAAAAAAAATTTTTTTTAATTGTATAAAATTCTATTATTACCTGATATATAAATGACAACTTTAAAATCTAGTATGAAAGTGACATTTATTGTTCTTACAAAAACCAATTATAGTCAGTCTCATGAAACTGTGCAACAAACATAAATATGAATGTAGGAAGTATGTATGAGTTATATTTCAATAGTTTCAGGCTGAGTCATTCTGTCACTCCCACGTGCTAGTGCAATTATTGCTTTATGCGTATAATACTGCGAGCTATCACTTCTGTGGAGCCGTGACATGCCAATGATAAGCAATTAAAAATTTGTTTTGTCTTTGTTATTGATGTTTAATAACGATAACATCATTTGTAAGGCTACACTAAATTGTTCAATTTATTGAAAGAAAATATTTCAGTCTATGTTACCGTGTTATTCTGTACGGTACTATATAGTTTTATACAACAGTTTAATACTTCGTAACTTGTTAATTTTAGTTTTATACTCCGTAGAAGTGTTGGTTCATTTCTATAAAAAATTTATTCAGTTTTTTTTCTTCAGATTTACCCTGTGTTTTTGTTCCAATCAGGGTTTAACAGTGAGTAATTCTGTCGTGAGACATAAATCGGGAAAACTATTATTAGTTCCGAAAAAAAATCAACAGTATATAAACAACCTTAAAAACAAGATAACCCTGAAACTGGAGTCAAAGACATTGCTCGGTAAGCAATTAGTGCAACAATCGTTAGCAAAACAACGATTTTCAACATAATAAATAAACAAAAAATTGATGATAAACATGTTAGCCCAAAAAAGATTGAAAAGTTGGACGATTTTACAAAAACCGTTATTAGAAAAAAGTTCATTCATCTTATTTCAATAACGAGCTTCCTAAATTGAACAAAATATTAAATGCCGTAAAAACATTTTCTGAACTGTTGAATTTTTCTAGAAGTACATTACATTGTATTTTAAAATCAATGAATTTTTGTTTCATGTCTAGAAAAAATAATTCTTTATTGATTGAAAGCGAAAATATTATTTCATGGCGCAAAGTATGTTTAAGAGAAATTAAGATATTTCAGAAGATAATTTATTATCTAGAAGAAACTTGGGTTATTGGGGGACATGAACAGGTAAATATATGAGTGGATAAAGATAAAGAACTCAAAAGACGCTTTTATGAAAGGTTTTTCAACTAGGGTAAAAACCCTTGCTGGAAAAGGTAAACGATTAATAATAACGAACGTTGAAAGTGAAAATGGGTTTTTGAACGGTAATTTATGGGTATTCCAGAACTTCCCAAACAGTATCACGTTGAAATAAATGATGACAATTTTTAGCAGTGGTTTAAAAAATTGTGGCTGAAGGATCCGTCATAGTAATGGATAATGCACCGTAACATTGCCTGAAAACTGAAAAAATTCCAAACGCTTCAACCCGAAGATCAGAAATTGATGAATTATTAAAGCAGCGTAGACAAAGACATGTTAAAAGTGGAAATTTTAAAAATAATGAAATCGGTTAATCAAAAATATACTCATCATTACGTAGATGAAATCGCAAAATCAAAAAAGTGTGTCGTGTTACGTCTTCCTCCATACTAATGCAGTTTTAAGCCGATAGAATTATATGAGCTCAAGTCAAAGGCTCATGTGGGCTACACTGGGATTAATAACACAACATTAAGTTAAGTGATGTAAAAAATTTATTGATGCAAGATGTTAATAGAGTAGATGTAAATGCTTGAAAAACTGCAATCAACATTTTGTAATTAAAGATGAAAAAACAAAGGAAGCGAGCAGGCAGTTTGTGTGAAAAATATTATTGAAGATATAGTGATAACTTTGGGAAAAGATGACAGTACTTCAACAGAAAGTAACTTATCGGGTATTGAGTATTGGTGACGGGCGACTTGCTTCGATGTGCGAGTAGTTGGACTGTCTGGCCCGAGGCCAGTGTTAGCGACCATAGGCTAATAACCTATGAAATCGCTCACGGAGG
>JAAAKQ030283382.1:0-10420 GCA_010016005.3 Zanna intricata | reverse complement strand
TTCAGCAAGGTCAAATAACCATTGTTTATCGGTAAACAAATTTTTTTTACATTTAAAATTCGTATTTTTTCACACCAGTTCTAATTGTTGTGGACATTTTTATCAGATTTTTTAAAAATAAACGTTTATATTATTTATTAATTTTTTTTTTGTTTACCTTAGATTTTGTATTTCTCATTAATTATGAAATTTTTTCTATCTTTAATTATACCTAACGTACTTGTGGTTTCAAGTAAAATGTATCCATTCAGTAGGCTATGAAATAAAATGACACAAATAAATCATCCAGAAAATTATCCAAATGACTTATCCATATAATTTTGAGATGTTATCGTATTCTTGCACTTCTTTCATTTTTTTTTTTTTCATAATGACAATTATTACAATTATATAAACATCCTTTTTTGAATAACTTAAAATTGCAGTAATATTTAATACAAAATCCAGTCTTAAGCAAAATTAATATTTGGACGGCCGATCGTTTAAGAACATTCTCGCTCAGCAGTAACGTATTTGCTTACACTCAGTTAATTTTACAAGTTTCGTTTAAAAATATTGGGAAGTTATAATTTTTTTAAAATTAAAGAAGGAAGAAAAGTAATTTTTTAAAAAGTAACCTTTCTTGAATCGTTTGTTCGCTTCGTTTGACAATCGTTATATACGAAGTTCATCCATCGAACCTCAATATTACCAAGTAACTACAAAAATTGGCCAAATCGTTGGTGTATCTAGATCCGGGTCGGTAATGATATTTTTTCCAAAAGCTTTCAATTTAATCAAGTACTTGAAAAAAGATGAAGAGAAGAAAAAGCTGAAACTGTTAACAAAAAAAGACTATAAATTAAAAATAAAAAAAAAAATATCGATAAGAAAAACAGTTTTTTTAACACTACCTTCCTAAGAGATATTTCCTTCCTAAGAGGTGATTATCTCCACGTGCCCTTGACTGATTATGATTAAAATTATATGGCATGAATTCCCCGTATAATGCGAGTATATAGAAATAATCATGTTAAATTTCATGCTAATTGGTCTATCCGTTCTGGAGATATCAGGAAAAAATGTAATGTGTACACCACTTACGCTTATTAAATTACATACACACATTTTTTTTTTTTTTTAAATGAAAGGTATATAAAATTTATTTCGCTAATCACTTGTTTTTTTCCAATTTTTTTTTTTTATTATTGAATTATTATTTATTTAAAATTTTTTTTATAGCCAGAGGTTAATAATTATTAATAAATCAACATGTTTAAATTAAAATACCATGCACTATGTATTAAATAAAATATTATTAATATTTTTAAATTATATTTAAATTACAAAAAAAAAAGAAGAAAAGTAAATGAAATCGAATTTGAACCAATATGCCTTTCCCTTATAAGATCCAAATATTTTATTAATTAAAATTTCATTTGGCTATAACTGTGAAACCAATAAAAATAAGTACCACTCACTACATGAAAAGCTCTCAATGAGTGCTTATTACTGCAGTTAAGAAAAAGTCCAAAATCCAAATGTTTTGAACTTTGGGACATTTTTGGTTAAGTCGATTGCAATCAAAAGGAGAGGTGCACAACTAGATATTAGCAATAGTCCTAAATCCAAAATTTCAACATTCTACGGCTAATAGTTTTTGAGTTATGCGAGATACATACGTACGTCCTAAGTCATGCTGAAAATAGTCAAAATGGATTCAGGGTTGGTCAAAACGGATACTTCCGTTGAAATCTGAAAACCGAAATTTTTCACGATCACAATACTTCCTTTACTTCGTACAAGGAAGTAAAAAATAGGACAACACTCAACCGTCCTTCCCGAGTTTTTTAATGCTATGAAGTCAGAGGATATGAAAGTCTAGATGTGCAAAAATCACGACGTGCAAAATTTGACTCGATTAGCATAAACTTTTCCTATTCAGTTTATTCATTATAATTATAATATTATTATTCATAATAATTAATAGTTATTCATTATAACTATAATATCCGAGAAAGTAAAAGTAAAGTAGATTTGTAATTAATAACACAAGTAGTTAGCAAATATCAGTTATTTATATTAACACTTTCTATCAGTTAAAGATAAATACTCATCATATACTCAGACGCCTTACAAGTGGGTGTTCGTTATAAAATATAAAGGGTATATTCTATAATCGTTTAATGGAATTAGAAGAAATGTAGGATAATAAAATTAGAAACAATGATTTTGTTTGTTACAGTTTATTCAAACTCGATCATTAAATTGGTAACTGCGTCTCGCTGTCATCTAGTCTGACTCTAGTTATTGTAGTTTTACGCGCCCTACTAAAACGGTGAATACTATCTTCGACTATTATCAACAAAATTACGACTGTAATGTAACGCGGAGTCACTTACGGCTCCAGTTCCATTACTTCTCGCATTTTCCAGAGGACAAAATGAAGTTACCAATTAATACTTTTTTCCCCATAAAACACATCTATTCAAGCTGATCACATAATTATTTATAAAGTGTACAACCAAACCAAAAAATATTATTTACTTTTTACTGGAAATATCACTTTATAAAACAATTTGTAAGATAAAAATAAAACTTAAAGCCGAGTAAGTGAATGAGATGACAGCCTAAAACAATGTTATTTAAATGTCTTGTAAATTTAGATCTACTATAATCTATCAATTTTACTAATATAGATGCATGAAAAATTGAATTGTAGTCATACCGGTATTTTTTAATTAGTTTTTTTTTTAAGATGTGAAGGGATATTTAATTTTTTCCTTATAATATTAGAGACAAGAATAAATCTCCCGATGAAATTAAGCTGGGAACGATATAATTCAAGGCATCAAGGCAAGAAAGAGTAAATAACGCTTTCAATATCTATCCGGTTTTTTTGAGCTGTGACAATGTACATTAACTGAGGCCAAAAGGCGACAATCAAAGCTATTTTTTTCTAAGGATGTAATGGTATGCCTATAGCATACATTAACAATAATCCACAGCCAGCAACAAAGTTGAACAAAGAAAAACCAGAAAATTTAGTAACCGCATAATATAGTACATATCCAGTCCCTGTTTTCTTGTTGCAATGAAGGTAACCTACACTTCGACATTCTTGATATGTTGTGTGCACAACATTACGTTAAGATCAGCGAGGCAGACTAGGAAAACTACTTCACTCTTTTTCCTTATTAGTCTAGTGAGGGTTGCTAGTTATTTTTGGGAATGTTATGCCATTACCGGAAGTGAAGTGCATCTTATATCAACTGATTGTCTACAAATTTTTTATTACAGCACCTGTCAAACAGTAATGGTTTATTGCATTTATTTGCATAAATCAATATGAATAAAATGACTTCAAAATTATGCTGTAATAAGTTGTTTAATAAATCATTCAGTAAATAGATATATTTAAAACTTTATATATATATATATGCACATATATAAAATAAATAGTAACATGTGCAAACAGTATTACTATTTAAGTTGTGTAATTTAGTTTTTTTATTTATTTCATTACGAATACGATTTTAATTTTTATATGAATTTAAATTAAATTAAATCTTTAGATCGCACCCTCAGAAGTATCAGTAACTGTAAGATTAATGTTCCTTAATACCTAGTAATGTAAAAATAGTCTTGTTTCGGGAAAACAATGAAATTACATTATCTCATTTTAAATATAGATAAATAAATTTCGTACTTCAAGATATTTATAAATTCTGATCCCTTTGTGTCTTAACACTCGATAAATGTCGTTTACTTTAATACAATATTTAGTGTGATTTAATAATATGTTGTAGTCCGGTAATTTTAAACTCTAAAATGTTCTTTATAACTTCATTATTCTTCTGAAGTTCATCGTTAATTTTCGCAATAATTGTTATATAAGACCGCATTTATTTATATAAGAGCGCATAATTGTTTATTGACCGCATTTTTATTCCAAATATTTCTCATACGGTTAATAACAGAGCATTCTTCTACGAAATATATCTTATAACTGACTGCCGCCTATTGACTTCTGTTTAAGAATTTCCTTTTATTTTAATTATATTCTTTTATTTCTATTTCTATGTTAATGTTCATCTTCTTTAAAAAAAAAAAAAATATTAATGTTCGATAGCAAAATTTTATAAAAAAATCAGTTTTTTAAATTCTGTGTGGTGTGTTACAAATCACATCATCACCGATTTAGACACTTTGTTTCGTCATGGTTGACAGTCCGGGTTGAGGTAGAAAAAAAGGATTCGTAACTCCGGATTCCGGAATCTCAATTTCAATATTCTCAAAAATGAATAATTGGGGAGGATTGTTGTGGGTTATGTGAAAGAAACAAATGGTATCGATCGATTTGAAAAATCAGCATATAGTATGCCCAACGCAAAAGATTTGTTCTTTTTTTTTATAGATGCGGATTTTTGAAGTTGTGGACATAAATCAGAGGAATGACAATACAATCTTTAGGCATGTTTATCTAATTATTTAGACATCTGTTATCTGCAGAATTTTTTTTTCTTTATGTACTTTGAAAGGACATTCAGTTTAATTTTAGAGCCTAAACAACTTAAGGTTATTTTTATAACGAAAAACGCCTATTTAATGCCAAATAATACAATAGTTATGAAAGAAATTGTTATTGTCTAATAAAGAAGTTTTTTAACTAATTATTATAATTAACGTGTACAATGCTGCCAGATATTCTGACCGGAATGGAGTTAATACAAATCGTGGGAAATTTCTTCGTTATTTTTAAGTTTTCCTTCATCAAATAAAGTTGATTTACTTGCATACGTTATTTGTACTTGCTTGCAGAATATGAGAATGGGCATAACGCAAATTAAGCGTTTCATTTTCACACTGAAAGCTCTTATCGATTCGACAGAATTAAATTTAAAATGATAGAAAAAGTACAAACCTATTTGTTGCGATGAAATATCGCAAATGAAAATACTAATTCACATCTGTGAATTAGTATTGGTGTGTAATAAAGACTTGTCACAGAGTTGATTTTCTGTCATTATAATTTTAATAGATTAATGAAATCTATTAAAATATTATTATTATTTTATTTAATAAATTAAAAATGACTGCCTTCCAAAAGTTCCAGTGTTGCATAATTTTTTTTTTCGATGAGGTTGAGGAATACCTTTACGTACGCCCCACGGAGTCTTCGTGGGGTGTGTCGGACTCGAATCCAAGACACCACTGTCCCAGGCTGGCAAACAGCTAAATAAGTTCCACAAGATGTTATTAAGTACGTAAAGTAATTTTCGTTTCAAAACGGCAAACCACGAGGGAACATTTTAAATGTACACACTTATTCACCATATCGATAAATATGACTAAACAGTAAATAAGTTCGCCATGAATTATATGAATATGAATTATTTCACCATTTGTTTATTTTTGCACAAAATTACTACTGCCATGTGTTACTTAAGAATCAATTTTCTTATTAGGATGGGAAATTTCCTTTCAAATGTACGAATTAGAAAAAACCAATTACGTTCAAAATTTCAGTTATAATAAACAATTTTAACGATAATTAATTAACAATATAATAAATAATGAAAACAAAAATTTATTTATTTTCGTTTTCATTGTTTTTATTTTGATTCGTGCTTAATTTTCTGTTAGATAAATTTCTTTAAACCCGTAATGGATTTTTTCGTTTCGGTTCGTCGCTTCAATTAACTGTATATTAATAATTTTAACATAATTCTCCCAATTTTTTTTTTTTTTTAATTACTATACAACTTTATTTTTTCGTTCGAGCTGAGTAGTTCATTCAAAAAGAAAATATTCATACGTTATAAAATTTTATGGTCTATCAGGCTATCACGTACTTTTTTTAATGAAGATACATGAAAAATTAGGTTGCATCATAATGGCAAACAAAAATATTTCTAATTATTTGCAGAAAATGATTAATGTTTTAGAAATCACTCAATATTTTTAAAGAAACTTTTTAAAGTTGCAAAATCAAAATTCCAGAACAAAATTTCTCAAGAATAACATAAAAGAATTTCTTTAATAATTATTATCCTACGTAATTTATAAATTGACATATCATTTAGTCCAACGAGGATGAGAATTAAAAATTGAAACTTACAAAAAGATAACCGTAATTAATGATGAAATAAACTTTATTACATGAATTATTATAATCCTGGTATAATGTACAATAATTTGATTAGATAGCTTAATTTCTCAACAAGTTTGATGCGACAGAATTATCTTTTTATGACCATCACTTTAACAATGAGGTAAACACTTATAAAATAATGGGGTAGTAAACAAAATTAAAAAAAAACAAAAACAAAATAATAATTGTTTATTGTTTCACCTTTAGCTTGATGTACAAATACTTGACGCACGAATTGCAGTCACTAGAATGAAAAATATGAATTAAATTAATGAAAACATTTGATGAAAAAAGTAATTAAGATTTTTTATTTCCTAAAAAAGAAAGTTTTCATAGAATTGAACAACAGACTTCAAAAATCGCTGCGACTTGTACCTGTGAACTGCTGTCTGTGTAACGAATCTGTGCTATTCATAGTAATTGATGAATGTTGTAATTCACCTTTGATGGGTCTTATTCTAACTCAGATCTACGAAATAAATCTTGAGATAAGTCTTATCAGATCTGAACAACAGAACTTCTCCATTACCATAGGATTCAAATCCAAGAAAATGTACAATGTAATATGCGCTTTTCTCTCCTTCCTTCTACACTTAAAGAAGTGAGGGAATAAATCAACTGACCAGCCAGAAGTAGCAAATAATATGCCGATATTCCTAAGAGTTGAAAAATTACTTCTTGATCTCACAGTTCTAAAAACGACCGCCAATACAGGCTTTGAATTTTTCCATTTCCTTGAATTTGTGAAATAATCTATGTAAATTAAGAATCAATGAATTTATTTAGCCCTGCAAATTTCTTAGACGTCTCATGAATACTCTATTTCCTATTTAATATTCTCACAGAATAAAAATGGATATATATTTACAACATATGTCGAGAAATTAAAAGATCAGAACAGCGGGAATGACAAGAACTGTTTTCAATTGTAAAATGACAGATTTGATCGGGATTTTCGCAAGTTTATTTTGTATAATTTTAAGTTTTATGGCTAAACAGCCAGGGAAGTTATTACCGCTGGTTATAAATACCGCAGTTTAGACTGACCAAAACAAATATTCACTTGGAAGAAAAACCGAAAGAATTACTGAAAATCAAGATTTTACTGTAGGTAGTACATAAAGATAAACTATATCTTTATCAGAAAGAAGGGAACTACCTCAAAACGAGAAAATTGATTCACTCGCAAAAAAGAGTGGAAAATTCTTGCTAGAGTAGTAGTTGAATTATTTTTTTAAATTAGAATTTTTTTCTTGGATTAGGACGAAAAAAGCTGGAAAATCTAGTGTCGGAATCTGTTAATGATATCTGGAATTCAGGCTCAGCTGATTTTTGGAGCCTACCGAATCGGAGATTAAAATAATCCGATGAGGACACCACATGACTTCCTTGTACGTCTATTAAATTACATATACACATTTTTTGTTGCAATTCATTTAAATTTACTTCATTTGAAAGTGGGATACGATCCTCCCATTCTTTAATAAAGTGGACAGTTAGTTACACAATTGCTGAAATATTAGTTTTTATTAACATCAAATATTTATACAATTATTAATTCAACAATCTTACATGAAATAACAGGATAGAGTAAAAGTCCCTTTATTACTCATATTATTAGATCAGTATTATATGTATCTTCTTCGTGAGTTGTGGATTAACAAAAGTTTTAGATTTCTTGTGTGTCGTATAAATAAAAGTTAATAATAATTAAATTATACCGTTTAGTGAACTCCTGTATACAGGATGATACAAATGTTAATTTCGACCTTACGGTGTAAAATATTCAGTTTTTATTATTTGGTGAATAATCAAGAATGAAAAAGAAACAATCATACACGAAACAGAAGGTTAACATGAAGAAACGTATCTCAAAAAACGACAAGAACATGAATATGAATAGGAAGAAAAAGTTAAGAACGGCGAAGAATAAAAAAAATAAAAGAAGATGATAAATATAAAGAGGAAGAAAAAGTTAAAAACCAAAGAAAAAATAAAAAGGAAGAAAAAGTTACAAACCAAAAAAAATAAACAGGAAGAAATTGTTGCAAACAAAGAAAGAATAAGAACATTAAGAGAAAATGATAAATATAAAGAGGAAAAAACATTAAGACCAAGGAAATAATAAAAAGATTAAGAGAGGATTATGAATATAAGGAGAGAGAAAATTTGAAAACTAGAGAACGGAACAAATTAATGTCAGAAGAATTATATCAAACCAAAGAACGATTAAATGATTGGCAACAAAATACAATCAAACGAAATAGTGATCAACTCCGACTTAGCGAGAATATTGTCCGACAACATCAGAGGAATAATGAACTAAAAGATGGAAATTTCTGGCAATTTATTAAAGATCGGGCATGTTTGTCTCGGTGTATATGTTGTTCTTGTGAGGGCATTTTTCAGTCATTCTGTAGTTAACTTTAATGTATGAGAAAATGAAATTAAAGAGAAATACCAGAACAATTAAATAAAATAAAATTAACAAATCCAAAAATAATACGATTATAAATTATAGATTTTCATTAATATTAAATAATCAGATATTTCACCAAATCTATTACATATTCACATATGTAATAATATCTATTAGCCGGCCTCCGTGACGCGAGTGGTAGCGTCTCGGCCTTTCATCCGGAGATCCCGGGTTCGAATCCCGGTCAGTCATGGCATTTTCACACACGCTACACATCTCATCCTCTGATGATGGATTTCATCTTCATCCTCTGATGTAATACTTAACTGTGGTTCCGGAGATTAAAAAAAATAATAATAATAATGTATATTAAATTACATAAATACATAAACACATTTTTTTAAAAAAAAACATAAAATTTTATTTCATTGAAAATAAATTAAGAAAAAGAATTAAGAAAAGAAGATGAAGTCTGATTTCATTAACTAAAATTTTACTTGGCTATAACTCTGAAACCAATGAAAATGTGTACCACTTATGAGATATTGTTGAAAAGCTTTCAATAAGGGCTTATTACCTCAGTAAAAAAAAAAGTAAAAAATCCAAATTTTTTTGGATTTTGGGCTTTTTTGGACACTTTTGGTTCACTCGATGGCAATCAAAAGGTGAGGTGCACAAGTAGATGTTACAACAATCCTAAATCCAAAATCTCAACATCCAACAGCTAATTGTTTTTGATTTATGTAAGTTACATACGTACAGACGTCACACTGAAACTTGTTAAAATGGATTCAGGGATGCTCAAAATGGATATTTCCATTCATCCTTAATATATATCTTTTATTTTTTTCTCTAATATATATCCGTATATTTTCAACATCCTTCGGCTAGTCGTTTTTCAGCTATACGAGATCCGTATATACATAAGTAGAGACGTCACGCCGAAACAAGTCAAAAAGGATTCAAGAATGGTCATATTTCCGTTAAAATCTGAAAACCGAAATTTTTCGCGATTGCAATACTTCCTTTACTTCGTACTAGGAAGTAAAACACCTATGAAAAGTAAAGAGTTAAATTATTTAGTAAATAAGTAAATCATTTGATGAAAGGACTCGCGTTTGCATTTTTTTGGGATACGATATTAGCTCCCTGGTCAGTCGGGCTGGATTCAACTAATGGAAAATGAAATTTTTTTTTTTTTGTTAGATGACGGGCATCGACTGATTTGGTCATTTTGCCCTATGAGAATGGAGATCTTTAACATATGAAAAATGCCTTGCCTGACCGGGATTCAAACCCAGGACAGCCGGATGAAAGGCTGAGACGCTGCTACACCACGAAGATTGGGGAAACTAAAATGTTATAACTAATTTTTTTTTTAATTCTTTTGTTTTAGCAGATGAACATTTTTCGATAAATCTGATGTTTTTTTTTTTAATTATTTCCTCTTTTTATACAACATTCTTCATTCTACAGCGCGTTTGCACGAACTCGTGGCGATAATAACTTTTCTTTATTCAATGAGATTCTTTATTGATTTCATAAACGCACAGAATAAATCATACCATGTCAAAATACCTGTAATATATTATGTAATCGTTTACTACAAACCACAAATGCAACAACAAAAAGATAATACAATAAACAAGCCAGAACTATAGCACAAAACCGTCTTGCTTCCAAGTGAGAAACGAATCCAAACAAAGCGGGAACATACCTTTTCAAACACTTATTGTACACTTAAGCCTCGGCCACACAGGCGGCGGTCTGTCGCGGCGGGAAGCGATATCCGACCGAGGCGGTCAGGCGGTCTTATTGTATGATGAAGTTTTGCATTAGTTCTGTCACACAGAACGCGGTCTACCGAA
>JAAAKQ030283371.1:0-10420 GCA_010016005.3 Zanna intricata | reverse complement strand
ACGAAATTCGAGTGCTGCCACCGACGAGTGCTGCTATCTTCATGTTGAGGTCGGAAACTTTTCAGACCACCCTCGTAGGTTGGAGCTGCTGCAGTCTCGCCGCTTATTCTCCCCGATACAATATAATGACGCTGACGGAACCGTTGTATCAAAGCTGAAGTTATTTTACGTTTTTTACCAAATTTTTCAGAAAAATCGTTCCCCTTAGTTTACAATATAGTGTCGGTAATAAGGATATCACTCACTAGCCCTCTGGTATTTAAACCATTTTAATAGCGCTTGGTCTACATCATTATGTTGAGTAGGCCGTAATTTTTTTGATTTTATAAAATTTATTTCAAAGTTTTCTTAATTTTTTCACGGTTCTTTCATATCACCGATATTGTCGATATACCTACACCTAATTCTTCACTATTCTCTAACCACCAGATAATTTGCCCCTCTTTATCCCCTCTTCCTTAATGTTTTTCGCGAAATCATAATTAAATAACTATAAAATGAATTACCAGGAGATACGTAAAATAAAATAGTGAACCCGCAACGATATGATACGTTTGCTACAAAAGATTAATAACTATTGAATGTGACTGCTTCAGTTTATAATGATCTAGTATAAGATAAAAAAACAAGAATTATAGTACATATGCAGATAAAAAGGAAAAGTTGACTCATCTGAGCCGTCAAAATATTTCTGTAGCTACAATGTAGATAATGACGAGTCACTTCCGTCTTATCATTATAAGCGATAAAATGTTGCATTGCAATAAAAAAAAATGTCATAATAATCGATATGTCACTACTACCAATGTAATTATAAACAATATACATACTGTATGTATTAAAGCATACCAAACCAATCAGGAGGCTATAGTTTTTGATATGTCATTATATCCGATGTCACTATAAACGACACTACATTAACAGTATACCAAACCAAAGAAGACACAAGTTTTTGGTCACTGTATCCGATGTGTCATTATATCCGATGTCAATATAAACGATACTTAATGAACATATACCGAATTGCAATAAAAATTTTATAATAAAGATTTCATATCAAAGACTGAGTTTGATGTTGGAGATGTACTCATAGAATGCAGAATGCAGAATGTATTCATATTTATAAATTGTGTGTAGTATATATATATATATATATATATATACATACGTCCATGTAATTCATATGGTTTTATGAGTGTTGCAGTACTTTTCATTTATTTCTATAAGTTATGGAGTACTTACTTTGGAAGGTAACTCATAAAAAAGCGGTTAGTGTTATATATTAATTGTATTTTGTTTGAAACTGCATCTTGATTGTTCAATGCAACTTTTATTTTTGATCACTGGATTATCATAAAATCTATTTATTTATCATTAGTTTCATTGAAATCTGAAAGTTGAGTTTAATGAACAAGTGTAATATATGTTTATGTTATTACAAAGACGTTGATTGTGTAGTAAATAAAAAGTAAACATTACAGTGATATCCTGCAGATCAAGACGGAGGAAGCAGCGGCATGGGGACCGGACTGATTGCGATGGTGCAATTGAAAGGAAAGGGGATAAAAAGAAAAAAAAAAAGAGAAAGAAAAATATGGGGAAGGCGCTAAAAGATTCTGAGCGCCTGGGTCGAATCGTGGCGATGTCTAGTGTCAGGGAGGCAGTTCAATTGCTGAGGATGCCTTGGTCCGAAACACACGCAAGAGTGCCGGCCTCCGTGGCTGAGTGGTAGCGTTTCAGTCTTTCATCCGGAGGTCTCGGGTTCGAATCCCGGTCAGGCATGGCATTTTTTACACACGCTACAATTCATTCATCACATTCTCTGAAGATATACCTTAACGGTGGTTCCGGATTGTCCTGGATCGGGGTACTTGCGAGGACGCATGAGGGCCCTCGAGATTAGAGAGGGTCACGCGGGACGGAGTTTTGGGCTCGACCCCTATGGTAGGTTTAGGTGTAGAGACGGGAAGGCTTTCCTACCGAGGGGAATTTTGGCAGTTTACAAGTGGAGGGTCGGATGGTCGGATGAAACAAGGGAGTCCCCGATGCGGGGTCTTCTAAAGACCCAAGCAAGGGAGGCAGTCGGTGGTGAATCTTTTGCCACAGCACTGAGAAGCGGCTAAAGAACATGCCTAATAGTGGTTCCAGTTACTCTTTGGGTGCTTAATGGGAAGAAAAACATTACAGTGATAAAGAGACGGGTTAGATTAACAGAGATATGTAATCTAATAAAAAAAAATTGATTTTCTTCTTCTTTACTGATAAGAATTAGACATATGTCTATTCCAGTTTCAAAGATTTCACATCAAAACATCATTTTCATTTAATTATTAATTATTACTTTTTCTATTTCTGTTGGTTTATAATAACACTGCACTACATTTCATCCATGAAAATTCATCTTTCTAACTTTTACAAGGTCAACAAATTCTAATTTTCTAGATGCTAGATATCTTTCAACTAATTTTGAAAGCAGCGTGTCATTTATTCAGAAGCTGTTACTCATGACTGTTTCGTCTGTTGATATGCTGGTATATTTGACTCAATGAAGAAGATAACTGGAAACAATTTTATTCATAAATCTCTTAAGTAAACCTGGAATAGAAACTTTTTATTTTTTTTAACAGCTACACCATTTTTTGGAGTGACTATATCTCATCTCAGATTGCTTTTACTATTGTAAAACGTAACATACATTTATTTTAAATATAGTCTGAATGGAATTTAGTTAAGGATGTATATTGCAGCAGTGTTAATAAAGTAAATTTTTAAATACTTTTAAATTTTAAATGAAACTTACTGAATTAACATTGAATTCTTCTAAAATTTAAAAGTAACTTATCAATTTAAAACCAAATATCTGGTGTTCCTCTGGATATCAACCATCTTCAAGAGAGAAATCTTCACTTGAAAATTCCAAAATAATGTTTCATATAATAATTATTTAAAATTTACTTGCTTTTATTCTTGTCCCTAGACGTCTTTAACTAAAATTAATCACCAAGTATTAAATCATATAAAAATATTTCCTAAAGACAAGGAAGGACTCCATTTGAGATTTTAATGAAAGCTGTTTAAAATTTTGTTACTTTTGTTATCACTTAAACTTTTTAAGTAAAATACAATTCTGAAATAGTAAATTACACATTAAAACAATTTATCCAAAAGGAGGATGGAATATGTGCCCTACAATTAAAAAAACTAATTCCAAGGAAAAAGCTGATTCAAATTCTATTTTTTAAATTTTCTTTGCTAAAATATCTGGAGGGTGTGCATTAAAAAATTTAAAAAAAATAAGAGCATGATTAATTTTTTCCCTTTTATTACTCATATTATTTAAAGGTCATTCTGAATGAATAGATATAAAAAAAAATTACTTAACCTCCAAAGGCAACAGTGCTTTGGTGTAATGTGTAACAGTAATATGAGATAAATATTAAGAGATAAATCTCTTAGATCCATCCGCGGACGCTCGTTCACGCGGATGGACGTCGGTGAAGAGGCACGGAAACTCCCGACCTCTGGGTCCAAAAAAAATGTGTATATATATATATAAAAGCGGACCAAAAAGGAGAAATGACCTAGACCGATGGGGGATGCCCTTCACCGTATGAGCACTCCCCATTAGAGTAAGCAACAAAAAAGAAGACCGAGACCAGTGGAGGGGGCGGGGCTCGGAGACGGAATAGCCGAATCCGGTCACCTGGCTCCTAAAGTTAAGAGGAAAGGCACGAAAAAAGATCTAGATCCGGGGGCCAACCTGCCAAATCGGACATACAGATGTTGGGCAGGGAGGCTTGTTAGAGGCAAAAGACACTCCTGCCGACTCAGCTTTGCTTAATTGCTGGTCCGGTCCGGGAAAGTAGGGGGAAAATATATATAAAATTAATTAATATATAACTTAATTAATATAATTAATCATAATTTATCTATTAATTAGAGATAATATTAAGAAATAAATATAAATGTGAGATAAATATTTTTAATGGATAGCTAGCTAAAATTTATGAATTATTAGTATCTTTAAAGAGAGCTAAGATTTCAGTTGTATAAATTTTTTGTTTAGTAAAAATAAGTTACTCAACAAGTTGCATTAAAGAAAACTTTATTAAAAAAAAAAAAGCTAACAAAAAGTGGCATCAAATTGAAATAATTAGCTATATCTTATATTAACAAATTAGTATATGTATATACATACTGTTAATAAAATATGGGAATCCTTAAATAACTTCTATCAACAATTAAATGTAGAAATATGAAATTTAGCAGATTCTTCTTTCTGGCTTAAAATGATCTGTTTTTTCAGAATGAGATCACTATATCTTCCAAGAACCCAGAGGGACTGTTTAAAAATTTTAACTGGAAAGGATAGAGTTGTGACGCATAATTTTAATGGGTATTGAAAAACAAAAATTGTGAGATTACTTGCAAATGTAATTTTTCATTTTATATATATTGTCTGGAAATTTCGTGTTTTTCATTATTTTAAACCTGACAGCTATACCTAAAGGGAACTGATATAAATATGTTTTTACATTGAGTAAATACAAAAAAAAAAAAAAAAAGAGCTGGCAAAGTATTGCATGACTTTTTTCTGCTGCACCGGTCAAATCATAATTACCGAAATAAGATTTAAGCATTAAAGTTCTCAAATTTTGAACAAAAGAATGTTTGATTTTATGGACATTTTTACTCTGCGGGGAACATTTACAAAAAAAAAAAAAAAAACAATTTTTATAAAGAAATGATTCATAACAAAAAAAGATTAATTTAAAACATATTGTTTAAAAATACTGGAAAAAAATAAATTTTAATCATGAAAGTAATGAAAAAAATGTTGGGGCTGGAATATAGAATATAGGTGCCAAAATTACTTTAATTTAAAAGCCTTTTAAGTCATGAAGTAATATACAAAAAAAATGTTAAACAATAAAAATTAAAAGAGATAGAGCAAAAAAAAACAATATATATTCTTAGAGGTATGGAATAAATTTTAAGAAAAACTTTTCTAAAATTATTCATATATAAATTAGGTTTAACAAATCTACTTGAGTAAATTTTTCTCTAAATCTAACATCCCCTTCAATAAAAGCTAAAATGAGAAGACAATTTTCAAAAAACCTTTTCTGCATTTAGGTATTTCTTTTAAAATATCTAGATATTTTTTTTAGCTCTATATATGAAGTATAAACTTTCAAAAACTTTTTGAAAAATATTTAATCCGAAGGGAGGAAGAGCAAAAGAACAAAAAAAAGTATATCAACTTTAAGAGGTGGGAGTTGATTTTTTAAATTTTTTATTATTTATACACACATTATAGGTAAAAAATTTGCTTTAATAAAGTTTTCTTTGAAATAATATAAATTGGTTTTTCGCGATAGTCCCCCACCCCTTGAAAAAAAGCTTGAAAAAAATTCACTGTAGTACGTAAAAATATTTGAGCCAAATTTGAAACAAAAATCGGCTCAGTCAATTTTGAGATATAAGGCCAAAAGTAGTGTGATTCACATACGTACGTACAGAAATATATATATATTTTTGATTTAAATGAAATAGTGGACCCTAAAACTTAAAGATTTGCAAAATCTCAATACTCTATTTTTGACACGATTACCAAATTTCCTCTTTAATATCGTTTTTCTAGTTATATTCGCTGGGAAAGTGAAAATATTTAATTAAAAAATGTTTATTCTTAAAAAAATTTGTGTCAGTCCATGTGATGTTGAACATCTCTCAATCGCCAACCTATGATTATAATTCAAATTCTTTCTCCTTATGCGAATCGTATAATTTGTGAACAAATCTTAAAGGAATTAAAATAAAACCTTATTAAAACAGAATTTATTTTGCAAGATGAAATAATCTATATGTGTATGTCGGCGCCTACACATAGGCGTGAGCTGGAAGGTACTGACTGACTGATTGTTTTAAAGTAAACAACTGACGAAGAGTTAGTTGCTCTTTGGTCCTGTCTTTCGCTTAATCGTTGTAATTGATTGCACATTATATATTTTTAAACATAGTGAAAGAGAGAAAGAAAGAACGAATGAGTGTAAAGAAGTGAAAAGATTGATCTCTTTTAATGAAAGAGAAAAAACAAATATTTTACATACAGAATCCGAATGTTTATACAGAATAGAATCTTATAATGTAGATGCGAGTGTGTATTTGTATGTGTTTACGCATATTAAGAAACATGCAAGTTTGCATGTGTGAAAATAAAGAGGCATTAACAATAAGTTGGCAAGTTACACATCCTCGACACTGAGATCGGCTAGCGCCTTAGCCGGATGGATAGATCTAGATGGTCGTACAGCATTTGGCGGGAATAGTCTCAACGAATCGATTTTTATTTCTAGCATAACATGCCAAAGAGCTGCACTTAAAATACTCGCGAACGCTATGTTGATGACAACCGCTGTCAACAGTTACATTTTGTAACCATACGCATCAATTTTTTCTTTCATTTCTCTAACTAATTGTGGTGACAAATTATATGACTGAATTCTTATAATAGAATATTTTTTTTATATAAACAGAAATTAATAGAACAATTTTACATAAACAATAAAATTTTGAAATATAAAATATGAGTTATTATTTCAGTAAATTCAATGATTTATTAATTTCGTGAATTTAATTATGTGAATCTTTCGTAATCAGTAAAAAAATAATAATTTTACTTATTTTGTAATTAAAATAACGAAAAAATGTGTAACTCATGCAAAACGTATTAAATGGCCTTTTTTTAAATTTAATACTACGCAACGGTGATTGGAATCAGTAGCTCTTTTATTTAATAATTACCCATTATAATGTAAAGTTCCATAAATTAGAAACTTAATAAGTGAATACACACGTGCGCGCGCACGTATGCATCCGTCGTATATTTAAAGTATCAAGTAAATAAATTGTTATATTAAAAATTATAAACATATTTGTAAAACAAATTATATTATACTATTACTTTCCCCTCGAATATAAGCTAGAATAACTATATTAAAGGGGGAGTTATTTAAATTCATTTAAAAAATGAGTTATTGAATTTTCTTCAAATCTTTACGTTTTAGGTTTTGACTAGTTCATCTAGACAAAAAAACAGACATTGGCAAGAATAAACCCACCAACGGTAACATCAATATTTGTTTCTCCAAACAACCGACGTCCATCTACATTACCTGTGTACGTGGGCAACTCACCAGGTACACTGAATACCTGTAACCATGATGGTCTAAAAAAGCCTTCTATTAATTCACCGCCATTATCAATGAAGCCGCTTTGCCACAGTAGTGACGACTTAGCGTTCACACTCGCACCAATAAAGATTGGACTGGTACCAGAGAGTCGTAAAATTTTATCCCAGGTCTCAAGATGACGATTAGCAGGATCTCTATACTGAAAGTATAAACTTGAAACATATATGCAAGTTTCGAACATCCACACGGACAACAACGTGATGATTATTAGAGAGTTGAAGACGCAATCTATTTCCCTTCTGCACACAACAGCGAACAAGCTATTAGAATTGCATCCACAATATCGCAACCACAATAGAATCGCTTCCAAGAAGAAAAAACTGGCAGTTCTCCGGACAATATTTGGATGCTACAATAAGACAACAACCGCAGCTGCAGAGTTAAACTCGACTTGTTAGCTACAGTCTAGAATAAAATCAACTTCAGGTAGGATGTATGTCGCATTATAAATGGAAGCCAGATTGAGCAAATTGAATGGTTGGGTGACAACAGCCTTTATGTGTTTTTCTACGAAATGAGGCCTCAACCAAATCTGAATGTTTATCTTTATAAATGTTTATGTGCTTTTAAAGTTGTGAAGTTTTTTTAACCACCGTATACAAGGAAAAGGACTAAGCTGTTGTTTATTGGAATTGTTATTATGCTTATATTGCAGCTCATTCTGTTTATTCACACGAATAAACAGAAATCAATATACGTAATTAAATGCAGCGATATTAATTCAACTGATTAACATCCAAACACAAATGAACAATACTCAATCATAATTTTTTTAATATTAACTAAATCATAGATTGTTAAAAAAAACATAGCTTTTAATAATCGATGCTAAAATCGATCAAGTTGCGATCGTATCCTTATAATGTTTTGTAAACGCAAGTTAGAAAGTAATGCCAGTATTACCGTCGATTGGGACTGTTACCTTAGGGAATTTTGTGCCAACTCGTTATTAGAAAATCAGGCGCGATTGTGAGACCAAGAATGACAGTGGAAAATTTGTTTATCAAGAAATAAAACAATCAAGGACGTGTTCTCCCACAAAGTTTAGTCGTACTGAATCGTTTCTCTGAAATTTTATTACGGTTGTTAGAACAGCATTTATATCAGATATGTGGAAGGCGTATAATATTGTTGGTAACGACGAACATTTAATTACCTGACTTTATTATAAGAACACAAGCGAACTCTTGGAATGTGGAAAATATACTCGGCAAAGATGGGAAACAAGAAAATATATGGCTATTCTTCGGGAAATGTTTTATAATTATTATTTGCGAATTTATGTAGCGTTTAAGAGTAAAAAATCGTAGCTTAGATAGATTCGACGGGATATTGAGATATGTCATGGCCCACATCGCCAGAATAATCTCATTATTCGGTACCTTGAAGTACCCAACTTTACGTATGTGGTGCATATCTTTTAAAGATTTTTATTTTAAATCGGGCTTTTATGTCGAACAGTTTTACAAGTGATGATTGATGAAACTATGATCTTTTCATAAAAGAAGGTAGATTTTAAAAACCATGTTGAGTATTACACATGTTAATACCATAACCAAAATAGATGTAGGTGATCTGACGTAAGAGAAGTTATTTCTAAAAGCTAGAAAGGCTTAAGAATAACAAGCATATCATGCCATGCTTTTTTAGGAGGAAATAAGGAGTGATGTGGTTTTTTATTGCCGTCTACACTGAACCAAATACAAAATTTTATACTAGAATTCCAGATCTACCAAAATAAATATAATATTTTGTCCTACGAAGTGAAATCTTCACTCATTCCATCACAGAGTATAATTATCATCATTAATTTCAGAGAGAGAAGTTATGATTAGTGCCTGTTTCACGAGGTGTCTGCAACATACATTACAAATAAACGAAATACTGGAACAGATATTTTAAAAGCAAAATATCTATGGACTCTTTTACGTACTGAAACATTTCAATATATATATACATATATATTATGTATAAATATTGTGTGTAATATTTCAAAATTATGAAATTCATATATATTGATAGTTTCAAAAGAAAAAAAAATCTATTTGTTAAAATCAATAAGTTGTTTCTTAAATATTGGAATTAAAAAAAAAAAATTATTTAAAGCGTTCATTTATTTTTATAGAGACTGCTTTATTTCAATTTTCGCTCAACAGGACCACACGTCGTTGTCAGTCTTCGTGTGTATAATGTACCTGTTTAAAACATATAACACTTCTGTTGGTGATGAATATCTAGATATTAAAAGAAAGGCAATGCTGGAGAGGAGTGTAGATGCTCGTGCGTGTGTGCGTGCGTGCGCATGTGTGTGAGGCCACACGAAACTATTGATCCGACCAGATGTTGAAGGGTTTGTAGTGTAGACAGTCTCTTTGCTTCGCATTAGCATCTGTGAATGACAAAAAGCAGGACCGAAACCTATGATCACAGTTCATTAGCTCTGCTGAAGACTTTAACACGCGTGTCTGCTTACATAAGAAATCCTGCACATATAGAACCAATACTTAATATTATCAGTCCACGTGGATTCTTATCTTATATTTTGTCATCACTTTATAAATAAATATTTTAGTTAAATATAATAATATAGTAAAAACGAGTTTTTTTAATATTTAAAAGGATGTTTTATTGAGGGAGTAATATGGAACCAATTAACTATTATGTGGATAAAATCAAACAACAAAAAATCACATGCTTAATGAAGTAACTTAAAATTAAATTAATAAAGAATCCCGGTCAGAGATTAATAAAAATCCCCGGTCAGGCATGGCATTTTTCACACGCTACAAATCATTCTTCTCATCCTCTGAAGCAATACTTAACGGTTGTCCCGGAGGTTAAAAAAAAAATCAATAAAGAAAATTTATCTAGTGTTTGATACATTATTTTATTTAAATATAAAATTTAAAGAATGCTGCTATCTCTAAATGACCTAATTTTCAGTAGGAGATCACCGCATTCCATAACCCCAGGGGATCTCCAGGGGGGGGGAAAGAACTCGAAGATTTTAAATGTAAAGGATATGATTGTGATAGATAATTTTATAGGGGATTGAAAAGATTGATTTAAAAAATATTGGGTTAAAACTACAGTGCACGCTCGATTTAACGGACTAATTGGGGGATGGCGATGTCCGTTGTTGTGAAAGTCCGTTAAATTGAAAG
>JAAAKQ030283327.1:0-10421 GCA_010016005.3 Zanna intricata | reverse complement strand
TTCATACACATCATCCTCATTCATCCTCTGAAGTAATACCTTACGGTAGTTCCGGAAGCTAAACAGATAAAGAAAGAGAGACCTGAATAAACAAACATTTTGAGAGGTATATAGCAACACTATTCTTTTTATTTTTTTTAACCTCCTGAACCACCGTTAGGTATACCCTCAGAGGATGAGATGAATGATTTACAGGTTTAGGTTTTCCGCCATTATGGTTTTTTTTTTAATCACAGTTAAGTATTATATCAGAGGATGAGATGAATGTGTTGTAGCGTGTTTGAAAATGCCATGCTGACCGGGATTCGAACCCGGGACCTCCGGATGAAAAGCCGAGGCGCTACCACTCCCACCACGGAGGCCGGCATATAGTATCATTTAAAGGACATTTTCAGCATATAAACACTTTTAGAACTCTTTTTTTATATACTTGATTTGAGTGAATCAATTACCCTCAGGATTGTGCATCGTCAAAATTCTTCATTTCGTTTCATCACTTACTTTTGTTGGTTCTTTGATTTTTTTCACTTATTCTCTGATTAGCTATTCCTTCTGTGATTGATAAGACTATTTTTCGGTCTGTTCTTTGCTTTTGAACTTGATCAATGTTCTTTGGACTCATTTTTGTACCTATGTATTTATTTTCGTTTATTACATATTTATGTATACTGTATAAGATTTGTATACATATTCAGTTTGTTAGGAATTTCAATGGAAACCTCTGTATATCTTCTTATTCTATTTAAATTTACTTATGGTTCCGGTAAATTGGAAACTATTGTAAATTAACACTGCGGCAAAAAAAAGTTTAAGTTACCTTAAGTTCTTTTTAAATTATCGGTTATTGAGTAACTTCTAGTTAATTCTGTATATATGTTTCTCATAAGTAATAAATATTAACATAACATATTTCTTCATAAGATGAATTTCTTATATATTTAGTGAAACTCTTCAAATAATTTTCATGTTATGTTATGTTTAAGAGTCATCAAACGTAAACTTAGTATTATCATCAGCAGTAATTTATTGATTGCAAAATTGTTGACATCGAAATTTAAATGTAAACTTCATACTGTTGGAGCATCCCCATTCCGAAGGGGGAAGACACCCACCTTCGTGACGATTCCGGTCGCCGCACCACCCCCTCCGTTCCTAGCTATGATAGGCTTTACGGCCGTATATAGACCCTCTAACTGATTACAATTAACAGTCTTCAGCCAGGACTCGGTCGGGATGCCACCAATGCAAATGCCTTGGTAGACATTTACATCAGTGAAGTTTAATTCAGCAGTTGCCTTCGCTGTAGGCATTATGTGACTAAACAGCAAAACTCATAGAAAAAATAATTCAGAATTTCAGGAATGATTCAAAATTGTGTACAGGTTGAATGGAAAAACAAGATTGAATGGAAAAAAACGCTAATAAGGTAAAATGTATTTGGAAACAGAGCCTGGACAGTAGTGTATGCTAGTCATGGACTGTTATGGTATCATTTGACTAATGGTGATAAAGAAGATTGGCAACTGAAAAATCTGACCAAATTATCATTCCTGGGGATAAAATTTTATTATTTCATAGAGTTGATGCATTTATAAATCGACCGTTTCATAGAAAAAGTTCTTGTATGACCTGGATTTACGAAAATACTTATAAAACAATAATTTTGGGTAAAATTATGAATCTAATGAACACCTCAGTTTGTAAACGAGTTGAAATTTCAGATATAAACTAGAATCCTTTAAAAAATATTTTCTAAAAAAATAATTTCAAGATAATGAGGATATTTTGTGTCTAAACGAAGCGTAAAAAAAAACAGGACGAAATGTGGCGTCGTAAAGAATCGGGAGGCAGCCCATATGCCTAGGTCGCCTTGGCTAGCCCACATGCAAGAGTGTGGAGGAGTCAAGGCCCATCCGATGATACCATTAAGGACCCTCGAGTGTGAACGGGTGGGTGCGTGGTGAAGTACATGTGAAATGCATGTCTGGAGCCGAATGGGTTAGAGACGGGAAGGATATCCTATCCGACACGCCACGACACCCGGGAGCGACTGACGTTACACCTAACCGTGGTACCGGTTGTTCCTGGGGTGTTTAACAAAGCTAACAAAAAAAATAAATAAATAAATAAAAAGATAAAAGTAAAAAAAGAGACGAAAGCGATAACGTAATTAAGTGGAGGGCAGTGATAAAAATAAATGAGTCGATTTCAACACAATATGCTCGTGATGATGTGATCTGTATAATGACTGATTAAATGTGCCGTGAAATATTGAGTGATGATTTATTTTTCACACTTGACTTCATTTCCAGAGATGCGTTGACTAATGTACAGTTAATCAGCGAATATTTTTGTAGTGACGAATTTTCGCAATTGCTATCCCTTCACATATGTGCCCTTCTTTGGCCGAATATTTGTAGTCGGCTTCATATTGTATGTGCTAACACTTCACTTTGATATGCGATGCTTTACCAATTCCAATAGAAAAATATTTGTTTCGGCTACCGATATCAAATAATCGTTAACGAACACGAATTTTTTTATCCATACGTACAGTGTTCATGTAGAAATACCGAAATTCATTCACGACCAAGCATATATAGAGCCGGAGTTACTATCCTTAAAAACGGAGTGTATGCATTACACGAAAAATACGAGTTTAGTAAGTCCATTTATAACTTTTTTGTTACGTAGTAAATATTTCCACTTTAAACTTTTTGTTGTTTCTGTTATTATGAAATTATGATAAAAGATGCAATTATATAAATTATGGAATCGTAATGATTACATAATGTAAATTTATTATGCATTGCGTAAATACATAGATATTTCAATTTACGTAATATAGTTTAATTAAGATAAACTTCATCAATTTTATCTGTCATTTAGTCAGATTTATAAATAGAAGTCTTATTTGTGTGGTTTTTCATTCCTATATCGCCAGTCAGATTATCGAACTGATTTATCAGAAAAATGAATGTAATACAATTCTTTCGATAAGTTACATACATACAAATGTCAGTTTTTCTTTTCCAACATTTGTTATGCTTAATAGGTTATGAGTCATAAGTAAGGTTTTCCGCCATTATGGTTTTTTTTTTACCTCCGGAACCACCGTTAAGTATTATATCAGAGGATGAGATGAATGAGTTGTAGCGTCTGTGAAAATGGCATGCCTAACGGGATTCGAACCCGAGACCTCCGGATGAAAGGCCGAGACGCTACCACCACTCGCGCCACGGAGGCCAGCGCCATTAGGTATTAAAAAATATTTATTTAAAATAAATTTATGGTATTATTTTAATGAATAGATAAATTGTATATTACAAAGCCGGTCCATTTAAAGAAATGAATGAAAACAAGCTTGAATGTAATTTTATGATTTTATTAAACAGAACGTCCAAAACAAGCATTCGTCCATATTTGTTTGAGCTGTTTTGAATAGATTCCTCCCGGACCATGCGGGAAATCTTACGTGAAACCTTCATACCCTACCTCTTCTGCTGATTTTATCCCTTCACACGCTGCGTTCATTTAGTGTCCACCTCACTACATAGCAGAGATTGTTACATTATTGTGTGGGCGGTTGATGAAAGGCTGGGATCGGACTAAGGGAGGAGTGCTGGAATGAGGGAGTTCAGGATCTGTGATGGCAAGGGTGTTCGAAACCATTTCCGAGTTAGTATTATACATTTTTAATAAACTTCATGTTTCCTTTACTATTTAGATTCATATAGCAAAAAAATATTCTATTTATAATTCATTAGTTAAAAATATTTTTATTTTAAATAAATAGAGCAAGATGGTGTAATTCAGCCATTTTGATAAAAAACAAATTACTTGAATTATTGATTAAAAATAATAGATAAAAAAGTGTGTAGTCGACAATATAACGTTTTAAATCTTCGAAAATGTAAGTTAATTATATTGTCATATGACCTACAATTTTTTTGAAAGCAATTTTCAGTATATCCTTAAAATAAGAATAATTTTATGGTAACCAATTATTAAGGAATTTATTAATATTTTATATTGTTTGTATTTTGATCTATAATTATTATCTTAATAACTAATTAATAGACAGTATTAGATAAATAAGTTAATTATCTTGGCAATTATTGCTTATTATTGTTATCAAATTATAAATATTCTTTGAAGATTTACCGCAAAATAAAGTATTTGGACTTTTATATAAAATTATATATATGCCATACATTACAATTTTCCTGAAAAAATTACGTAAAAATTTGCAAATTGCAGCAGAGTGACTTAAGTATTGGTTAAATGATCTAAAATCTTTATCTCTCTCTCTCTCTCTCTCTTTTTCTGTATCGCTACTTTTTAACACTTTGTTGATTCTGTTTTATCTGAAAAACGAAATGATACAAGCCTGAAAAACAAACGAAAACTTGTATACGAAATGTTAAAATAAAAACCCAATGTATTGTAAATACTTATAATGTGCCTGTTATTGCCGTTTTCGAGTGTACTGGTTTTTCACTGCCTACCTTTGCAACCCAAATATGAACTATCCTCTCACAGAAATTAAAGTTTGAGAATTATATTTAATTTATAGTTTGGTTATAGAAATTAATTACTACTAAATATGTAATCAAAATTTTTAAATAGCAAAAATTCCTGAATTTACTTTTTAAATATCTTGCATTTGATGTTTGTATTATTGTAATGCAGTAGTTTCCTGCGTTTTCCTGAATTACACGTTGAACGACTAACTTGGGTTGATGCCATATGTAACCGAGTTACTGTATTTTATACTTTTATATTTAAACAAGGTATTTCGTTGTTTTCGTTTTAATACATCTTTCAATTATTTTTTTTTTAACAGATTACAGTATTTTACTTATTAATCTGAGAATTTTATTATTATTCCTTAAAAAATCCTTTAAATACATAGTTTATGCATAGGAAAATAAGATAACAATTTTTTATTTGTCCTTCCAAGGTTCAAGGTCCAAGATCTACCTGGTTCTAAATAGTTAAAATATTCTTTTGAGATGAAGATAAATTGTAGGGAATTGTAATTATTTTTGTTCTGAAGTTATTAAGAGTTCTTTGATTGATTTTATTAAATTAACATCGGTTCTGAAGCGCTTTGATAGATCGGTTTCTATTCATTTATTCAGATTGGTTTTTTTATCATTTGCAAGTGGATTATTTAATGCACCTGCTCAGAGGAAATAATTCTTGATTTTTTTGTTACTGTATCTTCGAACAGTAAGATATATCTTTCTTTTTATTATTTCGGTAGTTATGGTGTAATTATATAACAATTTATGCGTTTATTCATGAACAAATACATACGATTATCGTATTTTATGTAGCCGAACGAGCAGTCGTACGAATGGATTTAAATCTTTTTTCTTGGAAGATGTACACGTTAACCGGTGTTTGGTCAGGATTGACCTAGGCCGATGATGAAAATCAGTTAAGAAGCAGTTACATTGTTGGACCAGAAGACAAGATATATAGCGTCAGGTGTGTCGGGTGACGGACAACCAGTCTGCCGTTTGCGGTCCTTCTGATTCTCCTTCCTCGCTAAGGTTGCATACTACAGACATGCATTCTATCTTCACTATGCATTTTTTTTTATACTCAGGATTGTTCTTTCTTCTTAAAACAATCGATTTGGTTTTGTTTTACTTTTTTTTTGTTTTAACTGTTTCAGAAGATTAATAACTGCATTTGACCGTACTTGCCTGCTTGTTCCACCTGTCCGTTTTTAGTAATTTAATATCGTTCATTATACCAAGAGAATAGTTTTCCTCATTTTTTTTTTTTTTTTTTGAGAAGTGGTCAGTACTTTTTAATTTCATCAGTAAGTTAGCTTAAATATTTTAATTTTTTATTATTCAATGAGATGTGCGGGCATCGATTGTTATGATCGTTTAACCCGAATTGAAAATTTGTAGCGTATGAAAAATGCCATGCCTGGATTTGAACCCAGAATCGCATGGTGAAAGGCAGAGATGCTACCACTCGCGCCACGGAGGACGGAAAAATTTTGTTTTTTTATATTTGTTATTTTAATTTAAAAAAAATTAATCTTCATTCAAATGAATTTTCAGAATCATCCCTAGATTATAGTATTACTCGATAATAGGTACTATAAATACATAAACAGCATTTAAAAAGCTACTATTGCATTTTGACCCCTAAAAAAGAAAACTATAATCTCTTACAGTAAAACTTGTTATCTTGCGAAGTACGAAAAAATTTATTTTGTAATGTTCCAAAGGTTTTTTTTAACTGATGAATTATTTCACCACAGACGCTTACAGAGAAGCTTGTACTTGGGAATATGAAAATGAATGTAGAGAAGAAAAAAAGGAAAATTGCTTGCCAGATCGGGATTCGAATCCGGGATCTCCGGTTTTAATTTTTTTTTCTTGGTGATATTGTACCAGCGTTACGGGATCTTTTCTGTTTTAAGTGCTGAATGTTTTTCGTTGTCACAAAATGTATTTCTTGTTAACTAGTATTCTTTACGTAAACATTCGCTTATTTGTAAATAGTCGGATGATTGTTAAAAAAAAATAATAAAAAAATACTACGACATAACTTAAATCAATCCCGGTACTATGATATATCAACTGATTTCAGTACCAGTTAATTTAGGTTATATTGTCCGCAACAGTCGAATTTCAGTAAAAACAGTTGCTGTTCCTCAGTCCCGAGACAGTGCATAATTTATTCCAGAATACACCTTTCCGTGAAAATCTGGACTAGTGATTGTGACGACAATCTTCTAGAATAAATAATGTTAGTTGTTAATTAGCTTTTCATAGACTCTACCCAACCGCATGATTAAAAATTATGAAGTTCCTGGATAATTTTTGGTCGGTATGTAATTTAAAATTATATTTCAGCAAGGTTTAATTTTGTGGTCGGACTATTTTGTAGAATTTTTTATTTTTTTATTTGTACTGTTATCTTTTATTCTAGATTAGTAAACATGACATCGTGTTTTAGTGGTGTACAATTATGCTCGGCTGTGTATTGTAATCATACTGTGGTCTGCTTTAGAAGAAGGTGAAGTCATTATGTTAGCATTTGGTATATTCAACGAATCGCAAGCAAGTTACCAATCATCTTGTTCGTAGTTCGAATTACATTATATTTAGTTTTATATTTGACAAGCCATGGGACGATATCTCAGATCTGTTCTGTTAAAATTGATTGTACAGACAAGATCTAAAAATTTTGAGTATGTATTTTATATATATATATATATATATATATATATTATAATATATGTATTACTTCTTTCTTTATTTATAGATGAATTTGTATTATTGACTTGTTTTTAATTCCGTATTGGTCAAGAATTCGAAGAATTTCATTTGCACCATCCTCTTTAATTAAGATTCAATTCAATATCAAATCTTAGGTTGTATTGATTTGGTTGAAGCCTACTACTTTTGTCTAAATAGATATTTTTTTTTATATTTCGTAAAAATATGTATTAGTTAAACATTATTACTTCTAAAGATAAGGAAGTTCGTAAGATTTTTAATGGTTCAAGAAATAAAAGCAAACATATTACGAATAGATCAATTATATTGGGTGAAATTCAAGACTTTATTCTCATTCTGATCGTATAATTATTCACTATTCCGTTCACCTTTACGTTCTTTTCTGCATAATTCTTTTATCCCTTCTAACACTTCAATTTTCATCACTCCTTTCCCATATAGTTGTTAATACCTTATTTTTATATGTCTATCCGGTTGAATTATCTTTGGTATTACTGTTATGTGACCAACAGGGTAACAGAATTTATTCAAAATTATTTTTTTAGTATAAAATAAATATAGCCAACTCGGAGTTCAAGCCCATTGCAATTATTAAATTCGGGGGATGTTTATTTGTATGGATATATTAATCCGTTTACCGCGTTTCGTAAATTAGATTATAAGAAAATATGTTTTATTACTTTATTTTATCTTTTAAACATACTTCAATACTTAAAATAATGATTATTTTTATTTCATTAAATTTACAATTCGATATTTTTATTTTAGATATCATAAAGTTAGGTTTAATCGTTATCATTTTTGGATTTAAAAACTCCAAAGTTAAGACTTCTGTTTTAATGTTTTATATATATATATATATAATAAACAGCTTAAGGTTTTTAAAGTACTCCTTTTTGGTACTAAGTGTATTCAAATATCAGAACGGTAGTAATAGTAATATAGTAAGTTTTTATCAGTTGATAATTTATTGTGTATGGTATTGATATTGGCCATGCAACAAAGTAGTGTATAAATTGCAGTTGTGCTAACAGAGTTGTAATTTTTACTACCGGTACGTATATACATACTGTGTACTTGCTTAAAGGTATCTTGAGATCGGGACGACCTAGCAAATTTAATTGCTCCATGATTTATAGGTTTGTATCAAAGCGATTGTTTATCTTCAAACAGTGTGCCCGCATTATTCTAATATGCTAAGTAGTCTATCGTTGGTAAACCGGACGGTATGCTAAGCGGCCGACTGCCTGACTGATCGAGCGGTCCGCTGCCCCTTGGCTGTGGGACGCTCCGATCAGGTCCGTTGTTTTTACAACTATAACCAGTTATATAACCGAGTTCATCAGCGATGTCTCACCCCTAACAGTTGTTTTTTCTTCTCTTTCTAAGTCATCCAGTAACAGAAAAATTATTACACTTCGTTTTTGTAAAATCAATTAAAATATTTTGTACTTCATTTACCCGTCTTTTTTTTATCCTTTTTATTAATGGTAATTATTTGAAATTGTTTCTGACATTCACCGTTTAAAGTAATAAAATTAAATTTTTTATTTAATAAAATTGTTTTATAAATTTAGCTAAATTATTACGGTTTTTTTTTTTTTTTTACATATGATTCATAAAAGTATTGTGCGAGATTTCCAGCCTTGTAATGCAACAGATAATTTATTTATCTAAGGAATAGATGCTAATGAAATACAACTTTGAAATGTATAGATTTTCCACTGCTGATGTTTCCAGTCTTATGTCTAAATCATTAATTTTACTATTTTTTAGTAAATAAATATAACGTTTTTATTAAATTTCATCAGCAGCGTGGTATGTGTAGAAAATTATTTTTTATGGCAATGTTCTCCTTCTATGAATCATGAGACTTTGCCTGGTGAGGAGGCTTGAGTGCTCATTGATACAGAGTAGCTGAATCGAAGATTAAACCGTATCGAAAAGGTATCTCTTTAGAGTCAGACTAAGGAATGATTCCTGAAAGAGGGCAGCAGCTCTTTCAGTAGTTGTTAAGAGCGTAGGTCAGGAAGAATTAAACGGCATATCAACATCATTCAATCTTCTGAGCATTGCACAACTAAAGCAATGGAAAACTTGTGTTTTTTTTTTTTGTTTTTTTTTTCAAGAAAATGTAGCTCTCTAGATTTTCATGTAATAAAGATGGAGGCGCCTTCCTTCGTAAAATATTCCGGAGGTAAACTAGTCCCCTTTTCGAATCTCCGTCTGGGGACTACTAACAAAGAGGTCACCAGAAAATTAAAAAATAACATTCTACGAGTCGGAGCTTGGAATGTTAGAAGTCTGAAAAATGTTGTTAGGTTAAAAAATTTAAAGAGGGAAATGGGTAGGTTAAATGTAGATTAAGTAGAAATTAGCGAGGTTCGGTGAGAAGAGGAAAAAGATTTTTAGCGAATTTTTTTGTTCACGTGATTTTAGAATAATTAATTCAGTGCCAAATAAAGGGCAGGCAGGAGTAGGTTTCGTAATAAACAAGAAGGTAGGGAAGAAAGTAAAGTATTTCAAAAAGTTTAGCGATAGAATCATTGTAATCAGGATAAAATCAAAACCTAAGCGACAACGATTGTTAATGTCTATATACCTACAACTCCATGATGTTGATGAGGTGAGTGTGTATACGAAGAAATTGACGAAGCAATTAAACACATCAAAAGGGATGAAATTGTAGTAACATTTTGATATTGGAATGCAAGCATCGGAAAAGGCAAGGAAGGAAATATTGTGGATTAATACGGGCTGGGCAGAAGGAATGAAAAAGGGGACCGACTTATTGAATTTTCCACGAAATGTAATTTAGTGATTGCCAACACCCATTTTAAAAATCATAATATAAGAATATACACAATTAGCTTAACTAATCATACATCAAAAATCTTAACTAGAATTCTGTACAGAAGAATTGAAAGAAGAGTGCAAGAAGTGTTAGAAGGCCAATTAAGTTTTTCAGGAAAAATATAGGAATAAGGACGAAATTTTAGTGCTTAGATTAATATTAGAAGGAAGATAAAATAAAAACAAACCAACATAGATAGCATTATAGACTTAAAAAGGCATTTGATAACGTAGACCGGAATAAAATGTTCAGCATTTTAAAAAATGTAGGGTTCAAGTATAGAGATAGAAGAA
>JAAAKQ030283316.1:0-10421 GCA_010016005.3 Zanna intricata | reverse complement strand
TTATCCCTAAGAGCTGTTGAAAACTGCTCCTCGTTGTTTGTCTCTTGTATACGAACGTAAAGTTCATCCTCTCTATCCTTACGCAGGGAGAGTATATCCCCGGCTTCTTCTTTTGGTATCATAGTCTTTACGGTTCTCAATAAATCTGCAAACGTCTTACCGGCAGGTTTGATTATTACTGTCCGACTCTCCTCCACCGGTGGCGTAGCTTTCTTCACACTAGCCAACCCTGTTTGCCCAGTTCTTCTGACGGTATCACTCCGAGGCAAAATCACCGAGACTGGAGATGAACTATCTCGAAACAAGTAGGCAAGTATTTTCCTGGACGGTAAGGTTAGCGCTCCGCCAGGTAGTACAAAAGTTGGGGAGGCCGATTTAGCGCGTACCCGTTTAACAGCTGTAAGCATCATCTTTAAGGTATCCTTTTGTTCTAGTGTTGTGTCCAGATACTCACTGAAATTGAATCTTCTTATAAGTCTGTATCCTCTCCCATCACGTATGCAATATCTTGTATAAACTCGCCTGGCTTGATCTCTGATTCAGTAGAAGCATTTTCTATCGCAGATCTTTGATGTGCCAAGTTAATAAAGCAGCATCTATCTCTGAAAATTGGAGCTGAGATCTTGAACTTAACCTTCTCCATAATGCTTGCTAGACATTTTCTAGGCAGCAGCTTCAGAAGTTAGTCGTCTTCTAATTCGGCCGAGAGTAGGTGAGATATATCGTTGTTCGTATCTAGAACAGTTTGCGTCGTCTGAGATATGCCAAATATTGCGGTGACGTCTCAACAAGAGATTTCAGGCCCTTGCAAATGGTTGTAAACTCTTTTCGAGGTGAGGTATGAATTTGGTCAGTCCCTGCCGTGATTTTGCTTTAATATCACTAACGCAAACGGTAATTGGTTTGTAAGGTCTTTCAAACTACCGGCATCCTCTTCTTCCGATGATGTGGCCCGTAATCGCTTCTTGCCCTTGGTTACAGGTGGCTTCTTTGCGGTGGTCTCTGAAGGACCCGAACTACTTAAACCGTCCCTGTCGTTCTCCGGAAATGATCTACGACGTTGCATTTTGATTTTCGTAATCAGCGTCCACTTCCGCTTAATTTAAGACCCCACTCAATAAAATTGAGGGGGCCCTTGGGGGGTAAGGAAAAAAGTATCCTCCTGAATCCGGGATAAAAAAAAAATAGGGTATGGTTAGGGGTGCACGGGGTCCGGATCGATCTAGATCCGGGTGGGGTAGGAGTCTAGGGGATAAATAGGTACGGAAATATATAGGAAAAGGAGTTCCTCCTTACAATAGTATGTATACGACTAATTTCACTAACTGTTCAACACCTTGTTTGTCTCTTCTATAGTGACGTCACTTGCCTGTATTCACTTGTAGCTCGACTTAGAATAATTCCAAGTAGAACTGAACAGTACACTGTTTATAATTGTACGCAGTTCTTATGGAGAATTAATACTATGAAAAAAATCTAAATAACATTGTAGTCCGTTAACAGATTACACAGAAACTTTATAGACGCGTCCATTAACTTTCCACCAACAAATCCCGATACAATCCAAATCACAAAACACCAAAAAACCTGTCCTAAAATACTAAGAACGCGGAGCCCACAGAAAGACGTCTGAACCAGACGGAATCCACTACTCGACTCCTCAATACCTACACAACTATTTTGTACTAGCTCATATAAAACTCATAGCGTACCATTCTTTTATTTTTGTATAATATATACCGTAATTTTGCAGGAACTACAGGACAGAAACGCAGGAAATAATGCTACGTAAAATATAAATTCATATATTTATATTTATACATATCGAGTGTACAAAAAAAAAATCGGACTTTTAAAATGGTATAATATCTTTCGGATGAGACATACAATCTTGATTTTAAGGTTAGAATCAAAGAGTAAAAGGAGAGTTAAGCGCATGGTTGATTCTCTATGTTCCCTGACAGCATCTGTAACAAAGATGGTGACTCCTGAACAGAAAACATTTTGTGTCTGGCAGTTTACAAGAATCTGTAGTTACAGTTCAACGTGCTTTCCATAGATTGCTTAATTGTAGTATTCCAAGTGACAATAATATTCATCGATCATATAATCAGTTTGAAAAAATGAATGTCTTTGTAAAGAAAAGAGAGGAACGACCAACAGTGTCTGAAGAAAATGTTTAACTTCTCAACATTTTCTTACATAATGCTATAAATTTATTGAACCTATAAAGTATCTTCTTTATTTGCTTCCGTTACCGAATGATATATCCGATTTCAGGCACATGGTTGAGGCGACTGTCACTTCTATTACTTTAGTCATGGTGGTTAATAGATATAACGGGGAAGAGAGAACGGTAGCTAAAAGGAAGACAATAGACGAGTGGCAGGAAAGAAGGGATTTGGCTAACACTGGACGCACAAACTGATACCAAGGCTGGGTCCGTGGCTGGGGAGGGGACATGGTGGGATGAATTTTCATCTCACCCAGTTCTTCTCGGGCCACGGAGGATTTAACTCATACATAAATAAATTTAAGTGTTGACCATTGCTAGGCTGTGTCTACTGTGGGGAAGTAGACACGGCCGAACATGTCTTCTTCAGATGTGAGAGATAGAGGGACGTAAAGATAGCAGATCTTTGGAATGGATAACAGCAGAAAATGTGATAGATTACATGCTAGACAATGAAGATAACTGGAATAATATTTCAAACCTGGTCCGGGAAATTTTACAGTTGAAGGAGAGAGAATGTGAGGAGTGGACGACACTCTTAAAGGAGAATAATCGGGACGGTTAGGCCGGGGAGGAGGGACAGCCCTCTGTGAAGCCGTCGTGCGTTCCTGCATGCGGGGTGCGGGGATGGGCGGCGGTGAGGAGGCACGGGGACTCCCAGAACCCTCGGCCAGAACAACATTACGACTGGTATGAACATGGTGGAATTGGGGGGGAGGGACAACCTTCTGCTGAGTCGGTATGTGTCCCTAAGGGGATGGATGCCGGTGAGGACTGCACGGGGACTCTCAACCCTTCGACGGGAATACGTACACACTTCCACCTATACAAAAATAATAAAAAAAAAAAATACAACACTTACAAGTATACATTCACACACGAACACACACAGACTACAAAAAAAAAAGAAAGAAAATCAGGTTAATCAGGTATGGGTGTTTGTGGGTGTGTGAGTGAGAGAGGACAGGTGCGCATGACTGTTTTTTTGTGTTGTTTTTGATTTGTTTGTTGCAGGTTCCATTGGAGAAGGATCGGGAAAGAGACTCTGAGTGTTAACTGAGCATTCCTCCCGAGACTGAGTTATGCTTAACTGCGGGTTCGGTCTCGAGACGGATTAGTTCTTTGGGAGGGTGGTTTAGTCGGTATGGAGCAGGTTATATTATGCCTAACAACACCTTGGCAAAGCCTGTTTGCTAGCCCAGGACGGATAGCGGCCAGGGTCCGAGCCCGACACACCCGTAAATGGCATTCCTTCATCTCCGGACAAAAAAAAAAAAAGTCATGGTGGTTAAATTATGGAAAGAACTGTATTAATTTTATGTGTGCAGCGTGATTGAAAGGTACCCAGGTGAATAATTGTAAGGAAAAACTGTTACAAGTACTGTTTCATTTTATCTGCGATTCATTCTATAAGGTAGGAAATATCAAATAACTCCAAATAAATTTCAAAGTTAAAAAATATTAAATAACTAAACTTTTTATCCATTTTTTACACCCTCTGTTAATATTTTAATTGTTACTTTGTATTTGTTTTATTTTAAACCTTTGTATATTGTTGTAATATTTTTTCCTTTTTATTTTTTTCTAATAGTTACCTGTGAATAAATTTAATTTTATGGTTTGCACTGTACATTAATTTAGTAGCAGTAAGTAAGCATGACGTGTGTTATGTGTTATGCTCATAAATAAATAGATAACATAATTAAATATATATATTTATATAGTTACTATCCTCCCAATTGCGGCTTCGCTTGTGCTATATCGTTACTTGCGTTTCCCATTGGAGTCAATTTTTTTTTTAATTTACGTTTTTTATTCAAGTAACCGGATGCGCTGAATTGTGTTCAACATATAGTAACAGGGTGATGGTTGAACCGCCGCTTTGTACACCTAGCAACTCTTACAAAATAGAAAATCAGAAGAGTATTTGTAAGTCCAAATTTACTGAATATCTCGTTTAGAATAATCGGAAATGAGGAAAATCTGCAATCATTGTTAAAAAATCTTTACCTATCTTTACCCCTTTCAAAGCTGGAGTTATCAGAAAATCTAGAAACTGGGTTTTAGATGTTTAGATATATATTACATATACCAAGGATCAAGCTAATATCTTCATTTTTTACTAAGAAATTATAATAGCCGGATTGCAAACAAAATTCAATGATATATTTTAATCCTTTAAACTGAAAAGTATATCACACCTGACTACAAGAGACATACACAACGAATCGGGGTTTTAGTATATTTAAACATTTTCCCACCGGTCTGGTTTAGTGGTTAACTGGTCATCGTAAATCAGATATTTATCAACTGATTTTCAAAGTCAAAGAATCTGAGCTAGTTGCTATTATTCGAATTTATAATATATTCACTAGACAGTAAATATCGGTGTGCTTTGGTGGAAGGAAATAAATGAACTACACGTCTCAGGAATAGTCAGCCTGAGTCTGTACAAGATTACACCTTATTTAGATGTCATACATAACACACCCATCTCACTGAACCGTAGGGGGGAGTTGCTTAATACTCACTCGTTGAGCAGATTACACATACATATTAGGAAAAAAAATTAACTAACAATGAATTAAAAAAATGAAAAATTTATTTCTTAACAAATTTATAAAATAATGATTGTTTTTTAAATTTCTCTGAAGTTGGAAAAAATTAAAAGCTGATTGTTTTTTTAGTTTGGTGATTTCAAAAAATCAAAATAGAATAAAAAAAGAAGTTTTATTTTTACTGGAATTTTTTAAAAATCTTTTCATTATTTTAAAACGTTATTTCATTAAAAGTGAGAGTGTAACGGTACATAATTGAAATACTAATTTCTACTATTATTTAATCATGCCCGTAAAGAAAAAAAAATTAATAAATGAAATTTAAAATGTTTTAAACTACTTTTATATTAAGTTTACAAAATATTTTATATTTAATCGAGAATGAATAAAAATGGTAAAACTGTACAAATCTTTTTATAAAGATTTCGTTTGTTGTCAGTGGTTTTTTTTTATTAGCGTATTAGTAATAAAGGAAAAGGAATAAGTAGCACGTAACCGCATATCACATTTAAATACGTGTTTTTCTTGTGTATGGGTGCAATAAAGAGTTTTACGCGTAGGAATATAAATGTAAAATAAGACGATCATTAGAAATGTAATGCCATTTAAAATATTGTAATAGCAGGTAGTTTTTTTTTTAAAAGTACGATATATGTCAAAAACCCGATTGCAAAACGAAAAGGAATAAGGCTCAAAGGGTCAGAAGGATTAGTCTCTTCAATACTCAATGGTAAGGCAATGTACGATGTACGAGTACCTAGTAAAGAAACAGGAAGATAATCCTCGTGTAGCTCACAAAAATCCTCCCGCCAGTATTCTCAGAGGAATGCGTCAAAGATATCTTCCTTTTATATATAAATATATATGTAAAAAAAAGAAGAAGAAAAAAAGGTTTTTGGTGAATCAATTTGAATGCGATAAACCGAAAAACATAAAGGAATAGATTTAGTTATATGTAAGTATAATACGTTTTTACGTAGAATATTTTTGTATTATATTAATACCAAAATTTGAAATATTTCTCATTACTTTTTCATAGACTTATATTTTTAAGAATATCAAACGTTTTGTAAAAGAGTTAGGTATAAACAGTATTAAAAAAAATATATATATATATTTTTGATATGACTTCTTTGATACATCATGTTTCTTAAAGTTAGTGAAAACTCCATATAAATATATTGTACTTGATTATCATAACAGTTTTGGATATTTTTACTGATATTTAATCTTGTTTAACTTGTATTATGTACGTAAAGAAAATATTATTCAATGATCAATATAAACAATTATGTAAACGTCCATGGTATCGTCGTAATCACAAGTTCATCCGTTGTAATCACAACCCCTGAAATATCATTGATGAAAAACCTACAATAAAACTGAAAATATCACGGTAAACATTATTATTACATGTGTTTTGAAAACATGTAGTTTTTAAAATTTTGTCTTCTTAGTTTTATTTATTTTAAATTATCTCAGATTTTAACGACAAATTCTAGAAGTTAAATTTTTTTTTTATTTATCTAATATGTAATAAAGATAAAATAATTCTAACGGTAAAAAGTGGGCTCGTACTTCCCTATTTCATGAGTTTTGAGAATTCGTAAACGAGGTACGGTGGGTCGAAAAATTCTTAAATCTTAATTATAATATTATGTATACGAGTTTACATTTATTTTGATTTACAAGATTTTTCAGAAACGGTTTTACTAATAGTAATAAATACTTTCTGTAATAGCTTGTATATCATAAGAATTGTAATTAAAAAAAAAAAAAAAAAACTTATGATGAGGAGAATTAAGCATTTTATATTTTAACAGGAATAAAATAATAAATATATTATTCTTACTCTTTTATTTTAAGTTCATTACGTATTAAAGTTGTCAATTATTGTAGTAATAATTTTTAACTACTGTAAGTAATTAATGTTATCTTATCTTATACACTGAGTCAATCAAAAAGGACTTCACAACTTTAAAATCACATAAAAATTTATTAGGATAACTCAAAGATATGGTAGAGGTCTCATTTAATAGAAAAACACATAATTTTTGTAACCTAACATTCAGTTTGGTTCGATAAGACTTCCATTTTAACGCAACATACATCCAATCTGAAGTCAATTCATTCCAGACTGGCCAGCAAGTCAGGCGTTACGTCTGCCGGTGCGATGTTAATTCGAAGGCTTAGCTCAAGAAAATCAGCAAGCAAAGGTGGTACCTAAACTCGATCTTTAATGAAACTTTTTTAAGAAAATTTCGGACTTCTTGGAGGTAGTGAGACGGTGCCCAATCTTGCTGATAATAATGGCATCCATCTAGGTCATCATCGCCTGAGGAATTAGAAAATTTTAAAGCATGTCCAGATAAAGACCATTTTCTTTAGCTTTCTGGAAGGAGAACAAGCCGTACAGTCTTTTCTTAGGGTACAAAAACCTTTATCAACGAAGGTTTGGTGCCAAAAGTAAATTGTATATATATTAGATTGCTCCCTACCGTAATCTCTACAAAACAATTACGTTAAACTGCAGTTTCTGACTGCAAATAGTGAAACCGAAACATACAGTGAGCATGTTCTGCGCCAATAAATGTATCCCTTATTAACAACACTGGAAACAGCGCTGATGGCTACCAGCGCTGTCTCCAATGTTCGTAGTACCAATGTAAAATTCGGTAGTAATGAACTACGCAAGTCAAAACTCGATGTGCTTTTCTGTGTAAGGAGGCCGCAACCGAGTCTGTCAGTTATCTAAATAAATTTTTATATGCTTTTAGAATTGCGAAGTGCTTTTTGAATGACTAAGTATAAGAAGATAAGTGTTATTATATAATATTTCAGTAATAAAATAATTAAAAGCAATTATTAAATTTTCAATGATAAAATAATTTTTTTAATTTTATTACAATAGAAGATAAGTGTGAGATTTGTTCTGACTGATTAAACGTGATCACATAAAATTGTAAGAAAGTTGTATCCTTTGTCAGTAAACATGGGGTTTTTTGTGATTCAAATTACATTTGATTTTTTTTATGGTACAACCTGGATTAAATTTTACTAAAATAACTGAATTGTTTTTTTTGCAAAATATTAACACAAAATCCTAAAAGGTTTTTCTTTCGAAAGAATGACGAATGATAATTTTTCTATTTAGAAATGTTGATACTCCATGCACTATAATTAAACAATGTGATGAAGTTACAAGAAAAAAATTTAAATGGTTCTTTTTTTTAACTACTATATCGAAAATTGTGTGTGTGAAAAAAATAAATCTGTCAGGCTATTAATTCTTCTTTCTAAAAAGAAATTTTCAGAATTTTTTGTTTTCTGTTGTTTCTCTAATTTCAAGTGTGATTACTATTACTGTCATTTTAATATAATTTTCCTATTAAAATTTATGTTTAGAAACAAAAGAAGTAAAAGATAAATAAAATACGAGTATTATATAAAATTTAAATTTAAAAATATTTACCTTGAAAAAGGTTTTTCTGGTTATTCAAATTTTATTTAAAAAATGCAAAAGAATGAATGGATAAATAATGGTAACGCTAACCACTGAGTCATACTGTAATTATTTTGCAATTGAACACAGAGTTAAATTTTCACACATGGAACGCACATTAACGCGCTGCACTGAGTTGGTTAGGTGTGCAGTCATGAATGAACACATTCTAACCGAGTCCGTATTACATGCAACAAACAAAAGCATTTGTTAGCGGTCTATTAAAACATTAATCATCCATATTACACTGTATTTGATCTGAGAACATTTCAATCATTTGATTTATCAATTTAAAACACATTGTTCGATGATTTTATTCAGTGGAAATTAATAAAACAACTATTACTCTACACAAAAGAATTTAGTAAATAATGTCAGTTAAGCAAGATCTGATTTTAATTTTAGAAGACAATTATTTTACAAACTAATCGCCATACAAAAACTTAAATTATAAGAACATATTTTTTTTTAATATATTTGAAACAATTTTTGTATTTTTTGTCCATAAATAAACTTAAATTTTTACTTCCTTGCACGAAATAAAGGAAGTATTGTGATCGCGAAAAATTTCGGTTTTCAGATTTCAACGGAAATATCCATTTTGACTAGTTTTGGTGAAGTCTGAACGTACGTATGTATCTTACATGACTTGAAAACAATTAGCCGAAGAATGTTGAAATTTTGGATTTAGGATGTTGTAACATCTAGTTGTGCACCTCCCTTTTTGACTGCAATCGAGGGGACCAAAATGTACAAAAAAGCCCAAAATCCAAGAAATATGGATTTTGGACTTTTTCTCAATTGCAGTAATAATCCCTCATCGAGAGCTTTTCAACGATACACATAATGGTACTTATTATCATTGATTCCAAAGTTATAGCCAAATAAAATTTTTATTAATCAAATACTTGGATCTTAGAAGGGAAGGCACATTGGTTCGCATCCTTCTTCATTTCTTTTTTTTTTATAACTTTTTTTTTTAATTTAAACATATTTTTTTATTAATAATTATTAACCTCTGATTGTAAAAAAAAAATTTGCAGCAAATAATAAAAAAATCAGAACTTATTAGTGAAATAATATTTTATGTACATTTCATTAAAAAAAAAAGTGTATATGTATGAAAGAACATCAAAATAAACGAAGTGAGGATGCTTCTTTCAGAGTTGACCTCCTTGTAGTTTGGTCAGGTTGTTAGCACTGAAATACCTTTAAGCCCCAGGCAACCATACCAATGAGAATTAAACCTGTGCGCAGTCTCGTTATCAAGTAGGATTGTACTACGCATAAAAGGGATGCACTTTAGTGTGACCAAAAATTTGAATCCCAAAACAAAAACATGTGCTTATAGCACGAAAAAAAATTCTTGGGTCATATTAAATTTTGAATTTAATTAAAAGCATGCAATCCCATTGAACGAACTGCATAAGCATTTAGTAACCCAAAATTTAGAAAAACTTTAAATTACTCACATTATTTAAAATTAACTAAATAAAATTGATGGTCAATATCTCTGAGGTCAATATTCAGAGAAGATCTAAGGCAAGTCATAGATATTGTTTTATAAATATTTGGCGATGTTATGCCAATTTTACGGAGGTGTTGTACCGAAGTAACTGGCATTGATCCTCGAGAACCAAACACAAGCGGAACAAGAAAAACCTTTCCTGCATAGTCGAAAACTCTAGCTACCTCTTCTCTGATGTTGCTGTATTTTGCTATCTATTCAATAGCTGCTTCTTCTAATGCATTACCTTGTTCAAACCTCACAGTGACATCAGCTATTTAGAATACTGAATCATTTTTAATAATTAAATCAGGTCTATACCGTGCTGATGATTCGGGATCGCCAACAGTGCTTGCTCCTCAGTTACCACCGTTGATAACTTTCCTGTCGAAGGTAAATGACGCCTAACAAAGGAATCACTTCCGTTTCAGTAAAAGTCCGAGTAACATCGCTTCCACACGATGCACTCAAACTCGCTGCGGAGGTAGTTAAAGTTGTTCTCTTTTCTCGACTGTTGATGTTAACAAACTTATTATTAGAACCGGATAAACACCCGCCGTTCCAACAAAAGTCTGCTCCACTGCAATAATGGTGTGTTATTTTGAGCTTTAACATTATATT
>JAAAKQ030283294.1:0-10421 GCA_010016005.3 Zanna intricata | reverse complement strand
GACAGGAGAGAAGATACCCACTAATAAATGCTGCACGCAGCAACGCAATTTTGACCTATACAACTTTACTCATTAAACTAGAATTTGAACTTTAGAACGCTCAACTTCGTAATCAGCTGATGTGCGATGACGAGTTCACCACTAGACCAATCCGGTAGGTTAAACAAGAACGCCCCCTCTTCATTCGATCCGTCCGTTTCTCTATGAAATACATCACATAAAAATGTGTGACAAAACAAGCACTATAATTAATTATTAGATTGATTAAGTTTAATAACAGGGATTTGTATTATATAATAATGAAAAAAAAAATGGTGAAAATAAATTTAGTTTAAAGAACACGGTGTAGCAGCTACATTTCTTGAATATAAAATTCCAAATGCCGTTATAAAAAATATTTAATAGCCATGAAGAAAAACTAGGTTTGATTTTTGAACAAAAATTTATCACTTCATAAACTACACATGCTAATTCAAGTATGTTGATTTTACGCCTTATAAATCGTTCAAATAAAAGCGGATGGGTTAAAATTTCAAAATCGGATAAACTGTGAAATACTGTCATTACGAAACGATAACGTTTGTTTATGACGATTGTTACATGTGAGCAAAAAGAAAAATTACTCGAATTATTACGGCAACAATCTGCTTTAATAAACGGTCGATGGACAAAATAATCGATTACATATTACAACCGGCGAGTAAAATTTGTTATAAAGCCGTGGAGATGAAAGAAAAAGTAGGAAGTGATTTTAGATAATACTACGAGAATAAGTTTAATCTTTTCAAGAGAAAGCATAATCCGACCGAGACGGCCTGGAAAACAAATACAATAAGTTGCGATGATAAAACAGAATTATAAAAACCACCTATTCGTACGTACGAACAGTTGGTGTTCGGACAGAACCCGTCAACTGCTTGCCGAAAAACATAGAGATTTTACAACGTGAAACGATTCCATTCATTTCGTGAACCGATAACAAAATAAAAAAATTGTCCCTCTTTACTTACGAGTAATTCCTTCTCAGATCTCAGTTTTGACACTGAAAAAAATTGATATCTAACATAAAAAAAGATTTCCGTAAACAACATTTTTAACAAAAAAAAATTTTTCAGGGACTCGTGAATTTGTAGAGAAATCTAGAAAATATTTAAGTCCAAAAAACTAGAAAATACAAATAAGTCAAATTATTATTAGTCAATTTAATATTATTAATAAATATTAATTATTTATATTTACTGGTTTATAAATGTTATATTTTACAGAAAACTTTAAATTGTAATTTTTTTAAATAAATTCCTAAATTTTGTGTACAATTTTTTACGTAAAAAAGTAAATTTTTATTTATATAATATTTTGTTGTCTAAAAACAGAAAACCACATTATGAGTATTATGAGTAATTAAACATATTTAAAATAACATATTATTCTTACATTTGTATGTTGAAAATGAAGTTCCAAGGATTACAAACTGTAATAAAAATACAATATTGGGTAAAACTGGTCTAATATCATAAACATTTGCACCAAAAGTTAAACTTTTTACAACAATTACAAAGTCTTCTCATACGAGTTAGTCAAGAACGACCTTCACCACACGGTAGAAAAGACATTAATGAATTTACTGGATAGCACAACACATCCAAACTGGTTGGTTGGCGTCTAATAAAACCAGTTGCAATTACAGAACTGATTCTAATCCACATCCTCAATCGCTCAAGAACATTCAACGTATGAATATATATCAGTAAACATTATTTTAAAAAATTGTTATTTAACACAAATAATATTTGGCACTAATAAACTTTATGTTTTCAGGCAACTCCATGATAAAAGTAAGCAAGATAAAAAAATTATAGATAATGCAATTAATGAAAAAAAAAAAACAGTTCATGCTGAAAAGATGTTACAAATACAGTGCTTCTAAGCTAAAGTAGTTTTGGTAAAGCAGTAGTTTTACGCAAAAAAAAAAAAAAAATTGGCACTCTGTATTAAAAACTCAATAAATTTCAAAAGCGAAAGTGGCAGTTTCATTTATCATTACGTCCTTCTTCATTTAATCATACTTTTAATTTTATTTGATACATTATAGATATATATTATAGGAACATTTTGTGTGGTTTTAAATATAATATATATATTGATTACTTGTCTGACACATTTAGTAATTTAAAACAGAAATTTCTTTGGATGTAAAATAGTTTATCATTGTGAAATTTTTTCATATTTAAACATATACTCCTGCATCATTAATAACACAAACCCAATCTATTTTAAGTTTATTAGTATAAAAATTATAAAACTAATGTGCGGTTGGCAATGACAATTCCCAGAGAGAAAAAAGTGAGGATGAGGGAAATTTAATATTACCCAAGAAAGAAGCTACCTTATAGTGTCTAGAATTTTACTGGTAACGGATTCCTGCTTTGTTTCAGGAGGAAAGCAGAGAGCAGCGTGGATGGCCAATGGCCCCCCAAACCGCCCCTCGCGACCACCGTTTTAATGGTTAACCGTCGATGAGCTCTCTCGCCCACAGTTCAACTTTGTTAATGGAGGGCGATCTTTTTAAAAATTGTCTTTCCAGCGCTCGGGCGCCCTGAAACCAACCCCGCGCACACACTCAACTATCCCTCTCCTTAGAGATGTGTGCGATAGGATTCATTTCATTATATATTGTAACTCAAAGCCAACCGCACCTAAATCCGGTGGTACCCTGTTAGGAATCCCACTCCTATTCACCTTTCCTTCCTTTAGAAGAAAGAAGATTCTGAACCGACGGTCCTGTCCTCCCGACCGCTAGCGGAAATTAAAGAGATTATTTTCAAAAAACGAGGGAGACAGACACCAACAATACGAGGAAGATCGCGTCCCCTGTACGATTATCAAGGGATTTCTGCCCGCATTGGGCGGAAAGGGAGGCGTCGCGGACGATAAGCTTACTAGCATATCGAGGCGCTGGGCCCCAATCGAACAAAAAAACCCTCCTAAAGGACCGGATCGCAGCCCAAAATTCCATACGAACCAGTCATTTTCTTATGTACACCCGCCAATTCGGTAAATCACCCAGCAGCAAAGGGCGCAAGTTCGTATACTGCGGTTAGTATGAGGGTATTGCACCCTCCGACATACTTGCGATCAGATTCGATCCAGGTAACTGAACAGTACAAATCTACCAAGACAAGATTTTTGAACAAAAATGTTCAAAAAAAGCCAACAATCTTTAAACAAAATTAGTTATTAACAACTCCCTTTTTCATGAAACACTGTTTCTTATAACAAATCTTCATTGATAATCAGCTGCATCTTTGTTACACAATTTGAAAATAATTTACAACTTATAGTGCTGCTCAACGTAACTTAAACAGCTTCCTACACATCATTATAATGGTACAACTGACAAGAATAGATTTTCCTTTGCATGTAGACATTAATTTTACAAATTGATTGCAATGTTAATGGTATAACAAAGGCCAAGTAAAACAGACTGTACCTATTTCATTAAAATTAATAGGAAAACTATGTACATATTATGAGGAAAAGGAATTTTTTTTAAATATATACAAAAAGCCTCTTTATAGTAATCGTTTAATTATGAACAAAATAATTTACATATTAACATTTATGTATTTAAATTAACAATAAATAATAATAATTATTATTATTTACAACTCTACTATTGATTTTTATTGGAAATTTTTATAAAATTATATTATAAACCTTCAACAAAAAAATTCATTAATTCTGAAACTGTACAGTAAAATACAAATTCATTTGTATCACCTTTTAGAAACATAAAAAAAAAAAAAAAGTTAAAAAACTTTTTCTGAAACCGCTTATTAATTACAAATTCAATTATATAATATCTATTATCAAATGTACAATAACAATTTCATCTAATAATTCTTCAAAAAGTTGCTGTAATCAATCAAAAATAACAAATCTATTTCTAACAAACAAATAAAATTTTAATTATATAATAATTCATCAGAAAAAAATTGACATATTACATAATAAGCGATTTCAAAAGGATAATTTTGAATTCCATAAATTTACAGTTTAGTTTTCTTTGCTTATAACCCAGGCTGAATAATCTAGTAAAGATACTTTGAATGATAAGAACTTTTCAATCTTGTCAATAAATGAATCGACAAAAGGAGATGTCACAATGATCTATGAAGAAGCACTAGGGCCAACTTTGGAACAGACTGCCTCTATAATGCTAACCGGGCAGGTATTAGACAGATTACAGCAGTTTGATCACTTATGTTCAAACACTACATACAGATGTGAACAATTATATTTGATGTCTCTTTTATTATTTTATCACATACATCAATTTAGCTACAAACAGAATTATATACCAGTCAGGTTGTCCCGATAACAAATGAAGGTTAATTTTTAACATTGATGATAAGATTAAAGTAATTTATAAATTAATTTTTATAATATTCTTTAAATTTCCAATATCTAGTACAGCTACATTCCTTGTTAATGTAAAGAATGAACTCGCATCTTGTTAACAGAAGGATTGCCAAGTCAGGTGTTAAAATTAGAATCCAACAACAGAATGGTGGTCCAGATAAAGAAGAGAGATACTACACTTCTCGAATATAACTTGCAAATAAATTATCTAAAGTTCTAAATAATTTTGCAGCACATACAGATAAAGTTATGAATTTTAGAATTGATACACTTAACATACAGTACATTTAGATGAAAGTATTTATTGCAATTAATTAAAAATAGAACCTTGTAGATAAGTACAGGTCGCTAATTGCAAACACGCCTTGGATAAGGGCAGTTTTTTGGTAAACATAATTTGGGTTTAAATAAACAAAAAAGTTTTGAGATTTCTAACAACTTATTGGCATCTATTTGGAACGCGAGAGACTTAAGTTTAAAAGCATACAAACTTGTTGAAGAGATAAGACAGAAAAATATTAACATATTGGAAGCGATAGGAACTAAAATGAAATTGAAAGGAAGCAAAAGAATCAACAACAACAGTGTAATTTATACATGTTCCTTTGAATAAAAAGCTCAAGCAGGAGGTTGCTATAATTAATCGAGTATAGGAATTATGTAAATGAAAAATTTGTAATTTCAAATAGAAAGGGGCAATCATCTTACAGTTTTGGAGTATATGCACAGAGGAAGAGAAAAAAATGTTTTAATAACCTACACAGAGAAATTAGTACAGCAAAAGGGGGGAGTTTAATGGTAGAAAGAGGCTTAAATGCCAAAATAAATAATCAATACATTGATGAAGGCGAGTGGTCCTTCGAAGATTCAGTTGTTATTAAGAACAACTAACTGGCTGGTTTTCCTTCAACAAATCACTTAATAGGGAATCCTTCTTTTGGAAAAAGCAAATTCATAATACAAATGGGATGCTACAGGATCAAGATTTATAACAGATTATTTTTTGATTCATTGGTGCCTAACTTCTTCAATAATGGATGTACAAGTATGTAGAGTTTGCTGCACAAGTTCTGATCATTTTCTTTTACTACGAATATTTATTTTTTGTGCAGATGGAAAAAGAAGGTTAAGCCAACTTCGGGTGATGCTTTGGTGTTATATATGTTATATATGCTTTGGTGTTAAATGAAACTCTGTGTAATTAAGGAAATACAAACGTTCACGGGAGGGGGTCTTCTTAAAATATGGAATGATGAGGCTACAAATCAATTAATAGAAAGAAGGATTGCATTCTTATCTCGATGAAGAAGGCGTAATAGGAGGAGGAATTTCACAAAGCGATGGTAAGGAGAGCTCACCAGGAAAGCTCTGACAGTTCTGTTAATGTACTTGAGAAAGACCTTCATTGGAGGCAATTACTAGTTCATCAGGTTATGAAAAAATCACAGGATTCTTTAGTATTTAAAACAATGTAAAAAATATTTTCTTACTGCAGTAAACTATAATTTTAAATTGAATTTTTAAATGTGCATAACAAATAAATTAATAAAATATTTTACATAAATCATCTGTTTGTATGAATTTTGTCTACACAATGCACAGTTGGAATAAGAGGAAAAGCATTCAAAACCAAACAAATGTCCCCATATAACTGTAATCGCATTATTAACTTTAAAACGTAAAAATATTATTTCTGCAGTGCAACATCAGGAGTAGAAAACAATCAGATCACTGGTACTAGTTCTCCTGAAAATAGATACAATACCATTGCTGAAGTTGTTAGGCCTACGTTTAAAGATCTGGCAGATCCTTTGTTGTTACAAGTGTTTGCACTGTATTACAAAACCACAATGAATCTTTTAACAATATTATGTGGAGTAGGGTCCCAAAAAAATGTTTGTTAGAAATTGTTGGGGTTAAGTGTATATAACAGTGCTCTTAATTTTAATGAAGGTGCTGTTGGAAGAGTTAACGCTTTTAAATTTGTTAATACTTTGATTAGTAAACATTGATGAAATTAAAGTAAAAACAGCTGAAAAAAAAAAAAAACATATACAGCAGAAATGAGAATTTTGAGAGCAGTTAAGGGTTGTTCCTGATTTGATCACATTAGAAATGTACATATTCAAAATGAGATGGGAATAGTATCAATGATGCAATATCAAGAATCGGGAGATGAAGAAATCACAGAATGATTATAAGCAGATCATAAATCAATAGGCCAAAGTGTGAATCAACCAATTCTGTGTGGGAACAGAATTAGCAAAGCCAGAACAGACCTAAGGCCTCAACTGTGAAAGGCTGAAGATATAATTAGAAGCAAGTTATATTACTTCTAGCATAATAATTAAAATATTTTTGGCATTAAGGAATAACATTCATGTCTGAGGAGAAAAAAATGAGAAATCTTTTCAATCAGAACATCACTTTAGTTACAACTAAATAAATAAATTTAAAATTGATTTTTTGGGCAAATTAATATAGAACATGTTAAAAATATTGATACTTTGAAGTATGTTTGTATTTTTCATGAATTATATGAATTTTCTCTAATTTACTTGTAACAAAAAAACAACAAAACTGTTTAAATAAAATAAAATCAATTCTACAAGAACTTGCTACAAAAATTGCAGAGTTAGAAAGGATAATCGTAAATAAACTATTAATATCACTATTTTAAAACAACCATATATTAAAATTTCAAGACCATCACTGACAAGAATAGATGCAGCATAAGAATAAAATTAAAAATCCTGATGAAACCATAAGGGAATATTAAAAGCAGTCTGCTACCTTCCATCAAAAAAAAAAAAAATGTATTAATAATAATCATAACATAACTTTATAAATAAAATAAAATAAAAATAATCAATTATTTATACTTCTGAATTTCTCAACTTAATTGAGGAATTCAGAGATAAAATATGATATTTTATACATAATTCCATAAAAACAAACTTAACACATTTGTAAATTTTTTTTTTAAAGCCATCCATTTTTAATTAAGAATCTTAAACTCTGAAGCTGTTCTGGAGACTTTTCTATGAAGAATCTTTATCATAGAACACAAACAATAAACAGGATCTTATCTCGATGCACCAATCTTTTCCGAATAGAATTTTTTCAACAGAAAATTTCTATTCGCAGATCCAGGAAAAATTATGTGTGTTTTTCATTACAAATGGGTAGTTTGGAGAAGACTATATGGTTTGGCCAGAAAAAGTTGCATGCAAGAGTGAAGAAGTTCAGTACTAAATAATCCATCCCTCTCCGATGAGCAATAGCTGTTAACAGAGTAGAAAAAATTTATTATACATGTTAATAGATAAAATTTTTGTGATTGATGAAAATTTTTAGTATATTGGCACCACACCCAGTTTTACTGTAGCCCAAACATAATAGCAACAACTTTTCTTAGTAGTAATATCTAACAGCTAAATTACTGTTAATTAGAACAAGCTCATTAAAGATTTTCAACTACGATTTTTATTTTATTAGCAATCATTACTCTAAGAGATATGATGCATAATAATGGTTTCGCTTAATATTTCTAGTGAAACGTAAATATTGTTATTTGAAAAGGTACAAATTTCTTTTAATTTATTTATTCCTTGATGAAACAAACAAACAGAACACACACCATTAGTGGCCTGATGATTATTTGATTATAAATAATAATAATCTCAATGCGGATAACAAATGAATAAAAACTTTCAAATCATTTTTATGGGGTGTAAACGTATTTTGGCTTCACATACAGACATAATTCAAATGAAAGCATGTACAAACTGTACATTCCTATCTGTTAATGGTATGCACAGAATTCTAAACATTCTTCTACAAAATTAACGCAATAATTTAACATATAAAAGATATCTGATATGAGAAAAACCGAATTATATACAATATCGATTAGATAATAAGATTTAAAATTTTTTTTTTTTTTTTTTTTTATGAACAACCTGATGGTTTATAGATATCTGAATATATAAATAAGAAATACAAATATTAATTACTGATTATAGATACTTTATCAAAGTACATTGTTAATTAAAAATTATCCACTAATTTTTATTTTGAATAAAGCTTAATCATATGATGAAGTGTAAATTACCTATTTTTAATAAGTTAACAAATAAATTTTGATTTCTTTCAAAAATGATTATCAATTAAGAAGATACCATATCAAATTACTACTAATATTATTAACTAAGTAGGATAATTAGAATATATATATATATATATATATATATATATATAATTAGAACCAATATTAAAACATTTCTCTACACTTTTTAATAAAGAAATACAATTTTTTTAGCCAAATCTTATTTATTACAATTTTTTTATTTTTAAGATATGACATTTTGTAAACAGACTGCTTAAATAAAATATATTTACCATAACATTTATATACTATTTATTATGTATAAGTAATTTTTCATGACATTTATTAAATTAAAAATATTATGCTTTTTAAAATTTCTTTAAAAAAAAAAATTAATATTAATGCAATTAACAGATGATTAAAACTTTTTTAAACAAATAATCTCTTAAAATTTCATACAATTAAATAAACTTCCATATAAAATGAATAGGACATCACAAACTGTAAAACTATAACTTCATTATATTAACATATACCACAATTATTTTACAATCGATTATTTACAATTTAAAATAAATTTGAATAATTAATAATAATAATAATAATAGTGGAATGTTATAATATTAAAGAATTTTAAGTACTGAAAAGATATAAAAATAATATATATGTAAATAGGTGAATGAATAAGTGACTGCACATGTTAAAAATTAATAAAAAATAATATACTTATAATTCTAAATTAAAACAAAAATAAGGCACAAATGTTGAATTAAGTCATAAATACGTTACAGAAAAAAAATCTTGTAACAATAACATTTTAAATATACAGAAATACACTTCAATTCTTTTTCTTTTTTTAATAACGCACAATAGAAAAATTTTATTATACATTTTTTGATACTTCAGCACTATTTTCACGTATTTAAATATTAAGATCAAAATAAGAAAATCTTACATTATTGCCTGCAAGTAATTTCAACGCTATATAACTAAATTCTGAACCAGAGAACAGATTTAGCAGTTATACTAAGCCTTTAAAATATTTATTAGTTATATTCAGCCAAGAGTTATGGATTAATAATGATTAATTGTTCGAAAGTGTATAAGCCAGAATAATTAATATACATCGATACATATTACGAGTGAAATAAAACAACCGCCGTCACAGTATAACATTTTTAAATCTACAAAAAAAATTCTGCCACAAAAATATCTGTTGTACAATCACATTTGTGTCCACAACTACTAATTAAATAAAGTTCTGATAAATGTTTGTAAAAAAAAATTATGTTTAGATATAATTTGATAGTCGTAAAGGTTAAAGTTGTGATAAAATTAAGATCATAAACAAATCATTGAGATCATAAAAATCAATTAAGATCATAAACAAAGGTAAAATTTACTTTAAATTCAAAGAAATCTCAATCTGTAAGGTAATCATCATTTCTGATTTTTCTTACAAATTCCTGATAGAGCGTGCATTTTCAATTATACTATATTATTTTAATTGTATTCTTGGTTAAACTCAATAAGGAAACACAACTCTTAAGATAAGAACTATATAAGATGTAAGTACTGTTTAAAATGTTATTTAAGCAAGATAAATAACAGTAAAAACGTTGCTAAAAACATGTGCTCGATAAAGAAAGCAAAAAAAATTACAAATCCTGAAACTTTCCAACATACAAGGCCTTTAATATAGCTAAAACTTTTTAATGCTGGAAACAAAATTAAAGAAAATATTTTACCATTACAGTGTCAGAAAAAACCTTTAAAACTACTTTATTATCTTTAGGTCTTAAACTTATTGTGAACTATAGTGAAAACCTGATTACTTTGAACAATTCTATGTTAAAAATGGAGGATTTTGGTATAAATAAATTTCATATTG
>JAAAKQ030283282.1:0-10421 GCA_010016005.3 Zanna intricata | reverse complement strand
GCATTTTTCACACACGCTACAATTCATTCATCTCATCCTCTGAAGATATACCTTAACGGTGGTTCCAGAGGTTAAAGTCTCATTCTTGCTCTTGTGATATTTTTGGGTATACTTAACACATAAATTTTTCTCATTCCCAGATCTTAAGTTATTATTAAATGCTTTCTGTAATAATTTTCACTATACCAATCTTCAATTGGATCATACAAAATTTCACATCATGGCATTTTGACCTCTTTCCATGAGATAGATGTTCATCTGCTGCGTTCTTCGTTTTTAACATTTGTACTGCCTTCAAAAAATATTTTATGCCAATGAAATCATTGGACATCATTTTCAAAAGCTCTTTGATGCTTACTGAAAGTTTTCACGGCATTGTTACATAGTTTAACACAAAAATAAATGTCATATCATTGTGCAATATTTCTCAATTCCATTTCCATGGCAAGAAAGGAAAATATATCTTAACTTATTACACCACTTCTCAAAACTAAAATGTTACAGCGATGTACCATTTGGACTCATAATAGCAGGAAGATATAGGTCCAATATTGTATTTAGTTGAGCAGAAATGTTGTTTCTCAAGAGATTTTTTTTTTTTTTTTTTTTTTTTAGTTATAATATTTTTTATCCTTCCCAAATTCTGTATTTTAGAAAATTGTAGATAGATTTTAAAAATAAAAAAAATTTGATATTTTTTTTATTCTAGTATTTTTTGTTACTTAGCTAATATAAATAATCATTAATTCTTGTGTGTATATTGCAATGTTATTAGTATTAATGTACTATAAATATTATTAAATAAAACTTGTCTTATATATTACTGTGATGTTTAAATAGATTAAGTATTTTTAATTAAAAAAATATTAATTATAAAAATAATAGGATATGTTAAAGTAACAGTACTGTAATTTATCTTTTCTTCTCTAAACATTATGCATTGTTTAAAGAATGAGAGCATGTGTATTAAATAAATGTAATAATGGAATGTATATTTTCATAGAGTATTTTGATATATTTGTAAATAAATGCAATATTAAAATGTTATATATATTTAAACAAATTTTGAACATTCATAACTCAGAATTTAAAAAAAATTATATTTACCCATTATCAATAATTTTTTTGAGTAGTATTTTAAATTTTTTGTAGTTATGTACTATATATGTTTGATAAAAGTACCTTTTATAAATATAATTTATTTTTTAAATTTTAGCTTAATTATGTTTATAAATTCAGAATTCTGATCTTTGTACTTTTTATAGGATATATTAAAATAGCTCTGAAAATGCAAAGAAGATATGTTGTTAAAAGATGATATTAAATAAAATGGAAGTATATCAAGATCTGAAAAGTTTAGCTATATTTGGAAGCTATTGAATACAGATAAGGTGTGATGAGGATACCCGCCTCAGAGAAAATAACCTTATGATGATCTTGTATAGTAATTTGAAGTTAAACATTACACCTGAGTTGAGTCGAGTTAATGATTCCTATTTTATGACTTTTGACAATTATTTTGTTCAGAAGGTAAATCATAAATAAAACTAAAACATTTTTGTATTAAAAATTAGTATATTTATCTTAAAATTACGAGCTGGTTAAACCCCTTTGAATGGAACAGGCACTTAATTATGTACAACAAAAAATCCCTGAATCTTCTTTCTTAGATTATACATGTATATTTAAACTTTTTTCCATAATTTAAGATTTAACTTAAGAAAAAACTTCTTTACAGTTAACCTTTTGATATGATTTTGGTTTAATTTTACAGTGAAATAAGTTTACTCTATCTAAAGATCTGCATCTATCTAATGATCTCTCTGCACATCACTATTTAAAAGATAAAAAATTTAATACACATAATTAATTAAAAGTAAATGGATCGATTAAAAGTTTGGTAATAAACAATCACCAGTTAAGTATTATTAAAATAAAATTATAAATAATTTAATTCAGTTCTTTTGTTTACATTTCTTATTTTTGTTGTAAATAATGTTGTCCATTTAAATGATTTATAATTTTTTATCATTTTAATATGAATACAACTTGTGAATTTATTTTTCATGGCCAAAGGGTAATATTCATAAGAAAAAATATGACATTTAAAATACAAATTTTCCCATTTTGGAAGAATAATCAATATGGAATAGTATGTTGTAAAGCCTTTTTTGCTCGATTATTTCATATTTATATTTTATCATGGCTATCAGCGATGTCACTGACCATTCACAATGTAAACACACATACACACACACAGAAGAAAATGTGTACTAACTTAAACATAAACATTTGTGGTTTATATTATTAGTAATATAAACCACTTTTAATTAATTGGTTTACTTTTAATTAATTATGTGTATTAAATTTTTTTCTTTTAGATAGTGATGTGCAGAGAGATTTTTAGATAGATGCATATCTTTAGAGAGAGCAAACTTATTTCACTGTATAATGTAATAAACATTACATTAATTCACTTTCTTAGCACACATAAATAGATAAATTGCACGTTCATTGACACACTACAAAAAATTAATAAAATAAAATATAAAGTTAAACTGAACATTACATTAATTCATATTCTTAGTATACGTAAACAGATAAACTGCACGTTCATTGACACTCTAAAAAAAATTAATGAAATGAAAAAGATAAACAAAAGAAAAAAAAATACATTCCATTAAAGATTTGACCTTCATAACATTAAATAAAACATACTAATATGAAATAGTACATATTATCAAACACAGTGCCCCTAATATATATAAATTGAACTGCAAAATTTTCATTGGTCAAATAGAATGCAGCGTTAAACAAACATTATAATAAATATTTAAAAAAAGCATTTGTAATAACTGGACCAGCTAAAATTGATGTGACTATTTCCTTGATATTCACACATTCACAAAAAATAAACTAATCTTTACACACCCAAACCCAAACATTCTGAATTATACACCTACAACAACAAAATACTGTAACTGACATAACTCCATCAGTAATATCAATTGAAAACATTATGAGGTAATTTTTAATATTGCATTTATTAAATTTGATTCAGTTTGTTTAAAACTTTATAATTTTAAATAATAAAAATACATATTTAGTAATGGTAGTAATAAATACTTGTGGACTTTGTTATTTTCAATTTCTTCACTATGAAATTATTTTTTTTGTAACATAATAAACTTGAGAGAGAAAAAAAATATATATATATATATTTTTTAAACTATGTTTAGAAGACAAAGCTATATAATTTATTTCTCATTATGTCTTAAAAATCAAAGAGATTAGTGATTTTTTTTTTTTATTTATATTTAATCTCGTTTTAATTTTCCATTTTTTTTTTTTTCTAAGTTTGATGCCACTGTCAATTTGTTTCCGGTATTTAAGTTCATTTTCTTGACCATTTATTTACATTATGGATCTTCCTCTGATGTTATCTATTTAATTAAAATCAAAATGTTTTGTAAAATCAAATTTTTATAATGTAATTTTATATATAACTAATGATTATGGTAACGCAGGTTTATACAAATTTAGCATTTATTGCTATCTGTGAAGAACAAACTATGTTAAATAAGATTTAGAAATTTAAGTTATTCAGGTTTTGGCACATATAAACTACAGATGTGATTGCTATCCCAGTGTATGATATTCTGGAAATCTGCAAGACCTCTCTTTTTGCTCTCATTTTTTTTTTGTTTTTGCACGTATTTATTATTTCAATAAAGTAATAAATTTTCACCGTTATATTATTTTAGAACATTTGATTTTCAAAAATACTTCCAAGTTGCTTACAAGCAATTTTTTTCTTTTAACTTAGTTTAATGTTATGATCATTGAATATAATGATCATATTGCAGGAGGTGAACTTTTGAATTCATTTATTTTGTATGTTCTTAAACAATAATTTATTATACCCAGCAACCCAAAATTTTATTCAAAGTAATTGATTTTTAAACCAAACGAGTATAATTGTTTTATTATTTTGTTTCACTGATTAAATACAGTTGAAAAGATTTTTTGTAAATTTTTATTTTTCAAATTATATTTTAATGCCATTCAATTTTTTTGTTGTAAGTTTTAATTAAAAACTTTTTCTAATAAAAGCAATGCAATAGCGTAATACATTAAAATAGAAAATAACAGGTTGTAAAAATAATCAAAAATATGTTTCTTGTCCAATTATAGAATTGAAGAGAAATCTTGGAGAAGCAGCTAAAATCATGTCCTCCAAAATCATTTACTTTTTAAAGTTGTATGACCTGAATATGTTTAGACAAAAACTTAGAAATTCAACTCTGTTTGAAGGTCATATGGAAGCAGTTCTGTAAACATTCTCTTTTTATCCTGTTCAAATTAAAAAATTTCTTTAATTTTCAGACATTGTAACATACGTTAAAACTTTGTGTAATATTAATTTGTGAAGAACATTTAGGAAAAAATTCTTTAGCTCAACAGTCAGTTACTTATTCCCCTCTTCTTAAAATATTTATGGGAATATAAGATACACTGTCAGACAGGGAAATCAATCTGCTATCCTCTGAATTTGGATTAACAAGGCTCTGAATATTTATAATTTGTATTTAAAAAAAAAAAGAGAAAATAAAATTAAATGCAAATATTTTATTTTAAGATTTTTTGTTTGTTTTATAAAAATATTGATTGCCCTTTTATGTAAATTTACTAAGTAATTTCAAATATGTTCAACTGTGTAAATGTTCATATTATTAAAATAAAAATTCTAAATCTTAATCAGATGTAAATTTCATATTAGTGTGAATTAATTTTGCTGTATTTTATGTGTAAAAAGTTATTCAAAGTAACATAATGAAATTTTAATTATTTATGTAATTTATATCTGTGAATACAGACATAAAAAAAGTTTTTCAGATTGAATACTCATTCAACCTGAAAATGAGGACTTAAAAGTTACATGTACTTAAATATAATTCTTTATGTTAAAGTTATCTCAGAGATGTTTGTGATTTATCGATACTAAGCTAAAACTAAATAATAAACAATTGATAAAGTTAATCCTTTTGTTTGTGTTCTAATGAAAAATTTTTTTTTCCTTATTTGTTACAGCTCTTCCATTTAGTATTTATCTGTAAATTGTAATTTAAAAAAATTAGTTTTCATAGCATTACTTTAAAATTATATGAATTGTAAACAATCCTTTAGTAACTATTACTATTTTATATGTGTTATCATGTGTAAGATTCTTTCTATTTTGTGTTACTGTTAAGTTGAATTTTAGTTTGTAAATACTATATTTTTAACTTAGAATATTTATAATTACTTTCCTGCACTTTTACCACGTGTGTCTAACCTTCACTTTACCTTCTAATCTTTGCTAATTCAAGATTTGTATTCACTATTAGAAAATTCAATAATATACACAAATATATTATTTTTTATTTTATTTTATGAATTTTTTTATACATATTTACTGTAAAATAGAATGGCAGTTGACCTGAATCCTGTAAAAGTTGTAAAATAAATAAAAGTTCAACAGAAATCTTTTAATGGAAAATTTTGTTATTTAACATTTTTTTGTAGTCATTTACTTTTGGAATGTTAATAACATTAAGAATAAAAATAACTGTTAACTTAGCAGTTATGGTTACATTCAATTATTTTTCTAAAAGATCTTTCAATTTTTTATTTTATCTTTACTAATGGTTGAAAAGAAGATGATGCATAATTAGGATCTTGGGATGTTATTTCGCAGCTAAATCTGTCAGGTTTTGCAGCATGCCTTTTGCCAGTTGAAAAGTTTATTACTCATAACACATGGAAACTTTTGAGCACAAATATGACAGAAACATGAACAAAAGTATTTTAACTTCTATTATTATTAAAAACAGTACAGCTATTATTTTATATAAAAGCTTATAGAAAATATTTTTTGTAAATCCCAGTTTAAATTAAGTTACTGAAACTAAAATTATAATTATAAAATAATAGGAATTTATTTGTAGACCATTGTTAAAGGATTATTAAAATAAATTTGTAAACAAACTAACGCTCATCAACAACCACTTGTCTGACACTCTTGGATTGAACAAAGTGTCGCTGAGGTGGGTTCCATGTCTCTTCTTACTGAGGCACAAGGAAATGTCTGGAAAGTCTGTCAGCGACTTCTGAATTGCTTTGAGGAAGAATGAGAGGAGTTATGAACCATATTGTGATCTGCAACAAAAAATAAGGTCCACTATTACATCCCAGGAAGCAAAAGCAAGAGAAAAAGTATGGAGTGGTGGAAAAGCGGTGTGGGAGTACAAATCAAGATCAAGAAACACTTGTCAGCTGGAAAAGTTTTGCTGCTGATTGATTCCCTTCATGAATGAAGGATGGTGGCAAATAAGACATACTTCTGCCAGTTATTAATTGATGTCAGGGCTGCTTAACACAACAAATGACGTTGACAACAAATTCACAACTTCCTCCTAACTCCTTCTACACAACAGCACAGCCACATACAGCAGCTCACACATGATCAATTCATTGGATATCTCTTGAATACCCAGGTATAGTCCAGACTTGTCACTGTGTGATTTTCACATGTTTGGCTTGGTGAAAGAAGCTTTAGACGAGGGAGATTTGTGTATGATGCTTCTGTAGAGCTTTTTTTTTTTTTTTTTTTTTTTTTTCCGGAACCACTGTTAAAGTATATCTTCAGAGGATGAGATGAATGAATTGTAGCATGTGTCAAAAATGCCATGCCTGACTGGAACTCGAACCCGGGACCTCTGGATGAAAGGCTGAGACACTACCATTCAGCCACGGAGGTCGGCCTTATGTGCACAATACTTTTTAAATAAAAATAATATTAGTACATTAATAATGATTAGTTAAAAGTTTTTTGGTTTTAAAGATAATCTTTTGTTCTTTTCCATCGTCATACAAACAAATAGCAAACTGTGTACCACTTTAACAATTTAGTAAGTTTTCATACAACCATTTTGCTATATGGTTTTAAATCAGGCCTAAGTGCTATTGTTTTTATTTGTACATAATTTATCTTAATAAAAGTTTGTTAAATTCGAATAGTTATAGTTTGTATTATGTTACATAAATAAAAACATTATTGTCAAATTTTCAAAAGCATAAACATGTATATGTGCAGTAGTTCTAGCTGGGGTGTTAGAAGTAGTGTTGGCACTGAATAGTATCATGGAGGGGATATAGTACAATGTCTTAGGTAGCATAAAGCCAATAGCTGTCAAATAATCCATCCCCATTCTGCACATCGCTGGGCTTTCTAAACTTCATTGAATAAACAGCTTTGTTTACAAAGCCAAAAGATAATGACTTTGATGTTATATAAGCTCTTAGAACTTTGTAATATATGTCTTAATACTAGCGGTAGAGATTATTGTTGTTCTGATATAATGAAGTTAATTTATTTATACAATAGTGGAAGTACATAAATCTTGACCTGTATTCAGTGATTACATTTTATTACAATAACCCATTTTACTTATGAAATTATGTTGTATATAATTATCCAACAATACTTCTAATGTATCATTTAACAAAAAAGTTTATTTTTTTATTCTTTTACAGAATTTAAGTTGTGTGTCAACAGCCGTTCTAAAGATTTAGCTTAGTTGTAATAGCAACATATATATATATTACATTCTGTTATTTCAAGTTTATTTATGACTTACTTTTTTCTTTTTTTTTTTTTTTTTTTAGCAATCTATTAATAATAATAATACAGGTCTGATGTGTATCTTTATTAGATATTAAAAGATTTTTTTCTTTAAAGATTATTAATTTTATTAGAGTAAGTGTTTTGTTATAAAAGTAATGAACATAATTTATAACAGTTAAAATTAATCATTATTATATAATTTTAATTTATTTTTGTTTATCCTTTACTGAAAGAAGTCACATGCCCTAATTTTTAGTAGTTAAGAATAAATATAAAACAACGTAGCTTGTTGCAGAATTTTTTTTTTTAGTTTGTGCTAATTTTTTTAGGATATCCATGACTAATTTTGATATATAAATTAATTTGAACAGCAGGAGGTTTTATTTATTTTATTGTTATTTATTATTATTTTTATTGTATAAACAATAAAATGTTTTAAAATTTATTTATGGAAGTTTAATAAAAATTAACTAATTAAGATATTTTCAATATTTATTGTGGACTTATGTTTTTAGGTTTTGGTGAAATTCTTTTTAGTTGGTTATAAATAATATATTTAATTAGTGTTGAATTTTTTTTTAATGTTACTTTTAAATTCATTAGATATACAACATTGTTGTCTTATTTTACTGCATTGCTTCAGTTATACATGATTAATTATTATAATTAAAAAAATGGAAAAATGAGTTTTAGGGGTGAATTATTTTAAGTTTTTTTTATGATTATTCCTATTTAAAACTGAGATTAGGGTATTTTTGTATTTATTTTTTTATTGTGTTTTGTTTTGTTACTGTGAACATAAACAAAATAAAATTGGTTTTACTTATTATCTGTTGCATTATAATTAATGTAATTGCTTTGAAGTATTTTTAATTAAGAATTTATTAGTAATAATTAAAAATTATCTATCTTGTGTTAGATTTAGTTGTATAAATATAAATTTTATGTGGAATATATACATATATGTTGTATTTAACTGTTAGCATGTTTTTGTTAATTTTATATGTACTGATATTTGTTGTCTCATTTTTCATGACTTTAACATTTAAGTTGCATGAGCTACTTGATAATTCATTTATTTTTATTTTTATCTGTTAACTTAATATTAATAATTGTGTTAATTTTATGTATTTCTCTTTTAATAAGAGAAGTTTTGTTTATGAAAATTGATTTTTATAATTCCTCTTCATTGTCAAACTGAATAAATATTTATTTGAGCTATGAACTCTGCCGATTAAGTTAATTTGAATTAAATTAAAGAACTGCTTGCTGTTTTAGTTGATGTGTTCATCTTATATCTTTGTAGAATCGTAGTATATGTTATATAAATTAAATACATATTTATACTCTATTAATTTTATTAACAAAAATCACATTCTTTTGAAATGTATTTTATGGTTGTGAAATTGAAAATACTCTCATAAATAACTATTCATGGATTTTTTTTATTATTAAGAATGTGGTATTTGATTAAAATAATAGTTCTGAGACTAATAAAATAATTATTTATAAAAAATAAAATCTAAAAAACTAGATATTCAATTTTTTTTAAAAATTCTTTACATTTTAACTTTTTGAAGTTGGTACCAATTTAAAATTTTTACTAACAGGTTACCAACTCTGAAGTTTTTGCTTGCTTCAAAATAAATATATAGAACTGAAAAAAGCTTTACTTTTGTTACTATTTTTTATAGCAGTTTAATTTTTTGTAAATAAATTTGTTTTATTTTAAATTTTGTGTGTTTTTTTTTGTGAATTTAATATTATAAAAAAATAAAAACCATTCTATTGGTGAGAAAAAGAATGCTAAGGAACTATGTAAAGGACTACTATTGAATGTAAGCTAAGGCTCTATGGAGTGTTCAAAATATCTTCTTTTTTACCCCAAATTTTTAAATGATTTCATGGAGAAATACTGTAAATAGCTTGGGAATGTCATTTTTATATATTTTTTTGTTATCACCTTATGTTTTCTGATCTCTGTTAAAAAATATTTTGAATAACAAAATGATATTAGGATTTAACTATAACATCCAATAATACTGACTAATATTAACAATAAAATATGATAAAGGATGTAGGGAATTGATTTAATTGAATGCTCTCCAGAATGTAGAATATGGTCTGCTTGTTTATCTTGAATTTTTAAGCAGTGATAATAATTGTATCGTTATATGTAAACTAAATTTTTGGTTTGAAAAAAAATCATATGTTTAAATTATCTGGAAAAAAGCTTACATTAGCACCATTAGAAATTGCATCCATTGGGTATGATTAAAGCATGCATAAAAAAAGAAAAAAATAAGTTGAATAGAAAACCCTTTCCATTAACTAATGTGGTTAAAAATAGTGATTTTTATTACAAAGTTTTAAAAAGCTTGGAACATAAAACCAAAATTTGTTACACCCTTGTATTATATTAAATGCTATTCTTTTCTCTTTGCTGATAATGTATAAATATTCTTCAATACTAATTACTTTTATTTGCATTGTAACATAAATTCTTAGAGTAATTAAGGTATCAATTTTACAACCATTTGTCAGTTTGACATTGAAATGACCTGTTTAATTTTAATAAACATATTACCAGGTGGGCTGAAAAGTTCGTAGGCTGACATGTAGATGGCACTACTAGTATTAAATCCATATGATTTTTAGTTAGCCCTAACCTTCAAAAGACGTGTATAAATTTGACAGCTGTCGTACTATTAGTTTGTGAGATATAGCATTTTGAGTGAAGCAACTTTTGTTAGTT
>JAAAKQ030283260.1:0-10422 GCA_010016005.3 Zanna intricata | reverse complement strand
AAATGTTAGCAATTGTTCTTCTATCTCTATACTTGAACCCTAAGTTTTTTAAAATGCTGAACATTTTATTCCAGTCTGCCTTATCAAATGCCTTTTCTAGTCTATAAATGCGATGAATGTTGGTTTGTTTTTCTTTAATCTTCTTTCTACTATTAATCTGAGTGCTAAAATTGCTTCTCTTGTTCCTATACTTTTTCTGAAATCAAATTGGTCTTTTCCTAACTCTTCTTCCATTCTCCTCTCAATTCAGTTATTTTATAATAAAATTATTAGTAATATAAATATTTTTTGTTTAATATTACAAACATCGAAATTTGTTAATCGCAAGATATTTTTTGTATTAATTTTTTTAAATAATTTTTTTTTAATATAACATTAACATTTTTCAAGAGCATAATTTTTTTTACCTCATAGTACACAAAACTAGATTTATAGGATTTTCATATGGAATTGTGATTTTAGAATGTGAAATACAAAATATTCAACTAATAATCTCAAAATTAGAAGAGATCGTAGAAGAATAGGAAATGAATGGGGAAATAAATATAAAAAAAACAAAAGTAACGAGGAAAGGAAAAAGAAAACCGATGAATTAAAAAAAACCTGCGCAACTTAAATAGTACAGGTACCTAAGTATAAAGCTAATAGAGAATAGAAAGTGAAATTAAGTAAACATCTTGAGTAGTATTTTGTTTGAGAGCGTACTTTAATAAGGATGTGAAAAATTATGAATTTAAAATGGTGGGGGGGGGAGGGAAGATTTTATTCTGGATACTAAGAAAAAGGGTAAACGAAAGTCTGGATGTATTTAAAATATAAGGATGAAGGAAATTTGGAGAATAATAAATCAACAGGAAGAAAAACGGGAGAAAAAGTAGAAGAGCAGAGATGAATGAGCAGGGAATGAATGAAAATAAAAGTTTAATCAATAGATTCAGGGGTATTGGAAAGGAGAAGGATTGATTTGAACAGAGATACAAGATTAGTATAATGTGAAAAGAAGAGACCTGAAACTATTAAACATGTTAGATTATCGAAAAGGAGATGGGAGCTGTCAAGAACTCAAAAGTTTAGTTGGAAACGGAAAAAAGCGGAGACGACATAGCGAAAAAGATCTGTCACAGATTTCTTGCACCATAAACATCTATATGATAGCTATCTAATGTTATTGTGTAATTTTTATGACTAAGGACTTACTTTATCGAGTGATGGAAACTTATATATATGTTCAAGTATTTCTTAAAATATTAAGTAATAAAAAGAAGGCGATGGGTTTAGTCTGATTGAAGAATTTTACACCTTAAATATGACATAAATAAATGAATAAAATGAACCAATGAATATATCTTTTATTATTATCGGTGCATAATAATATTTAATATAAAACGCATTAGTAATGGAAAGTTTTGCTAATCTACGGATAAAAATTGAACTGCTCCACCATCACTTGATAAACTATATGGATTGATCAGGGGAAACGTTAGTAAAACCTCGATCAGGACAGCATCACAAAATGTACAGTTATTTCAAAATAAATAATAGATGCGATTAAAGTCCATAATTATTATTTGAACTATAAATGAAATATGCTTAACGTAAATATTACTAGCAAAAAATAATTACAAGCTAGTTCACGATCTATAATTTGTTTATGAATATTATTTAAACACGTATTTATGAACGGTTTGATTGGATTTTCAGAAAGTTCAGGAACTTTTTTTTTTAATTTTACTTTCCTGCCTAGCGCTAAAGTAGAGCTACAGTTTTAGAAGAGAAGGTATTGTATCGCTTCAATTTGAGCATATGAGGTTTTCACCGGATCTTTAGGATTTGACACCTAAAGAAATGAAAAAACACAAAAACTGGATGTACATGTTCGCATGTACGTTATTGTGTTTTTACACCTTACTCCACACACTCCAGAACTACTCGACCTTACTCCACTTTCACACTTTACACCAAAACTACTCGACCGATTTTGACCAAAATTGGTCAGATTACTTCTGTATATAGGACATTGATGCCATTAGATTTTCAACTTAAAAGGTCAAGAGGGTGAGGCTGTAGAACAAGATCACCCTCAATATCTCGAAATTTCGCCGAATTAAGGTCTTACGTATTTTTCTTAGGTACCTTAGTTAATAATTAAAAAATAATATTTCCAACAAAATTTGCAAAACTGCACTTCCACTCCAAAAAATGCTATAATAAACTAGTGGCTAAGTGGGTATAGTACGTCATTAGTACCCCTTCTCAGCACAAGAAATACTAGTGTAGCACTGACCTGCAGCTTTTGTAACCATTACTCTTTTCTTTTTTGCCTCGGGAACCACCGTAAGGTATTACTTTTGAAGTCGAATGAAGATGAAATGTACGAATGTAAATGAAGTATAATTTTGTACAGTCTCGGTCGACCATTCCTGTGATGTATGGTTAATTGAAAGTCAACCACCAAAGAATACCGGTATTCACTATCTAGTATGCTGTAGTAGTCTTTTTTTTAACCTCCGGAACACGTTAGGTATATCTTCAGAAGATAAGATGAATGATTTGTAGCGTATGTGAAAAATGCCATGCCTGACCGGGATTCGATCCCGGGACCTCCCGATGAAAGGCTGTAATAGTCTGTAAAAAATGCTGTACTAGTCTGCTTTATTGTAACGTCACAGGTGAGCAATCAAATTAAATAAATTAATAATATTTAAAGAGACAAAAGAACTTAAAGCGGCCGCTAGTATTGCCCACACTCGTGTGAATGAAATACTGTATGCTCGCCCGCTTTAGTTAGAATTATTGAATTAAATAAACAATATTAAATTCAAATAAAAATTGAATTTAATTAATAATTTTAATTAAAATAAATTAATAATTATATAATTGATAATTTATTTAATTAAAATGATTAAATTAATTAAATTTATTTTAAATTAAGTTGTGTGTCTGAGTAAGCTGTGCATCAGAAAAAAGCCGCGTGATGGGGAAAGTTCTGTAACTGTGTTATCAGCTTTTTTAAATTATGACTATTTAAAAATTCATTGACAGAGTGTTATAGTCTTTGTAAAAGAAAATATTTTAATTGTATAAAAGAGTTACAATTTTTTGTAATTAAAATTATGTGCCAGGATTTAGTTCGTATGTAAATTGGCATACATGTATTTAAAAAAAAATTAACGTTCTAATAATTTTTTTTCGGTAAATTTTTAATTAAAAAGCATTTGGTGATCAATTAAACATTTCTATATTCTTGTTGATTTTTTTTTAATGCAATATTTTTGTATTTGTGTTCAGTTTATTTGAATAAATTAAAACTTTTTTGTTATGTCCTCAACTAAACAGCCGTAGTTTAATCAGCTTGCAAAACTATATATGTATATCTCTCAAGTTTAATTAAACAATTTAATTTAAAATGATTTATATTTCCATAAATATTTACCATTACATTAATAAAGTTAGTGTATTTAATTTGTAGATAATTAATATAACGTAAATAATTTAAAAAATTAATGAAGAAAATTTAAATTTGCAAAATAATAAAACAAAAATTACAATGAATTCCTTTTATTCACAAAATTTGATTGATCTAAGGCTTCCTGTAATTAATTATAAGCAATAATTGAAAGTTTAATTTTTATCGCGGTGACATAAACATGATTACAATTGGGAATCGGGTTATGAGAAACAAATTACTATTCGCGTTCATAAAGAAAACTGAACAATATCATTGTATAAATACTTTCATCATTTTAAATTACTCGGAAAATAATTTTAACAAAAGTATTGAAAGAATTAACATTCCAGGAAATATCAATTTTTCATCTAGACCAGAACAAGATTTTTTATCTAAGCCCTTCTTTCAAAAATAAAATAATACGTCTCGACCAAATATGTTGTTACAGTTAAAAAGTTTTTTTTTTTTTTTTTTTTTACCTCCGGCACCACCGTTAGGTATTTCATCAGAGGATGAAGATGAAAGATTTGTACCGGGATTCGAACCCGTTAGCTCCGGATAAAAGGCTGAGACGGCCTTTCATCCGGCTCTAATTTCACTCGCGCACAGTGAAATGTTTGACTGAAAACAGATTAACTAAAAAAAAAATTTCAGATAACCATATATATCAAAAGGTTACCGAGTACTGGGACGTTTCAAAGGATTCTGGTTTGTCCAGTTATGTGGCTGGACATAGGCGATTTTGGCGACGAGCCGGAGTTATTTTCTTAATAATGAGTTTGCATTGTGGCATAGCTCTGGCAGGGCAGTGACTGCCTTTTAGGTTTGTGCTGCTTTGCTGGAGCCCAGTAGGAATATCAGGCTTGGCATCGCCGGGGTCGGTTCGTTTGTGCGGGTGGCTTTGGTGGTGTTGGATCTGATGTGGGCTAAGGTGTGGAGAGAAGAGAATGTCACGAGATCGTAGGAATTTGATTTCCAATCGATTTGATCTTTGCGTATATGGCATTCAAAGTCACATGGGTAGTTTGATTGATTTAGAGTAGGCGCGAGGTTTCGTGCTTCCGCGCTGCGGTTATATAGTTTTATGTAGGTCAACCTACATGTAGGTTGACCTAAGCCTATGGCGAGGGCGTTTACTGCTAAGGTATCATACTCTGAAACTAAATTTCGACCGTGGCATTTGCATCGGGGGCATCCCGACCGAGGCCTGGCCGATGACAGATATATGTAATCTGTAGTACGAAGGTCAATAAGACGACTTTCGGTAAAGCCAATCAGGGCTAGGAACGGGAGGGGTGATGTGGCGACCGGAATCGTCACTTGGTGGGTGTCTTCCCCTACGGGGGTTGAGATGGGAGTTTCAAAAAGTGCTATCTACAAAAGACGTCTTCAATTTTATTGTTTACAGTTTTGTTTCTATAACATTTTTTATAGATTATAAAATAACGTGGCAAAAACCCCGTTTCAACCGAAGAAGGATCAATTCCCTACCCAAAATTTTTTTTTCAAAATCTTATTCTTACGGCATTTATTTCGGCGATTAAAAGTGTTCATTTAGTTCACGCTTTGATTACACATTACCAGCGAGAATGTAGACCAAATAGAAAATCGGCCTCGGTGATCACTATCATTCTAGTTTTAGTTAATATTAATGCCAACATCTAGATTATTTATTATTGGAAATATTAACGATAATCTGACACCAATAACACTGATAAACAAAAAAAAAGATTTTTTTTAATGTTTCTTTAAGTGTTATACCATTTCTTGAATTGCTTTATTGCGTATAATATCAATACAATTTATATATCTCTTGTTTTTAAATAAATTATGCTTAAAAAAAAATTAAGGGAAAATATAGTTAAAATCTGTAAAACTTATAATTTTGCATGGCTATAAATGAATTAGAATGATTTTGCTGATTCTTTTCTTTTACAAATAGCCTCAGGCACATCCCGAATTAATGTACAACAGTAATTGGCTAGCATGTTAGTATTCCATTTTCCTTTATAACGGCATTCCATCACCGAAATATCTTGGTGGAAACGTTCTCTGTGTTCATCACTTAAGTCTCTAAGGTTGTCCGGGAAAAAATCCGGATGTGAGTGAAGGAGATATATTTTCAAAGACATATTACATCCCGTAGCTCTGTATGAAGCAAGACGTTGATTAACAATATCGTGGTAATTTTCCGATTTTTGTTTGCCAAGTAAGTTTTTGCAAACGTCTTTATATGAAGCCACAGAAGGGTCCACAAGGATTCTTAAAATAAAAGGTCTTTTAAACAAGGAGTTGTTTAAAGTCAAGAAAAGTCAAGTCGAGAAAAATGTCAACCAAGCTATGAGATTTTCACTCAGTAATATTTAAAAAAGTTTTAACGAAGCAAAAACTAATCCCGCAAAAGGCTTTAGCACTCCTAAAAATAAACTGTAACGATATAAAAACTAAAATGTCCATGGGTAACTTTGATAAAGTGTCATTCGTGAAGCGATTTATAATCTTCACATTCACACTAATAAAGATGAACGCGTTACTCTTCGATTTCTACTACCGGTCAAGAAAGAGAAAAACAATCTTCAAGGAAGCCTTTAGTCTTTATGATGCATTAAAAAAAGACATGGAGTTCAAATGGGGAAAAAAACTATGGATAATAGAAAAATTTTAGTAGGAATATACGTTACTTAAAATCTATTAAATAGTACTGTAATCAAAATAGACCTTTAATTTACATGGTCGATTTCTGTGTATTAGCCAGTTATACCAAACCATTATCGTAAATTGATGGAGTAATTATGAACTTTCGTATAGAGTGTATACTTCTCCTCTTCAGGAGTGAAGTTGCAAAATTCGTCGGACACGTCCCCCCGAGACTCCGTTGTATTTAATTGCGGGTCCGGTCTCGGGGCGGAGAAGAGTAATGAGGGGGTTTTAGTTGGTAGGGGGAGGCTGTGGAGTCTGCTTAGTCGCTCAGTCAGGCTTCTTAGTTCGCTGGGTTTGATTAGCTGGGGGCGGTTAGCGTCCCAGGTTCGGAGTCCGACACAATCCCATGATGACCCCATGGGGAGTGCGGAAATGCATTCCTTCGTAACTCATCGTCATAAAAAAAAAAGTATCGTAAATTGACCGCTCTGACACCAACCTTACTGTTCCGATTTCTAACGGCAAGAGTGCTTGCATTGTTTATGTCCGTTCCAAAAATTTTTTTTCAAGAACGCGCTTCTTATATTTAAATTTGATACCAAAACAGGAGATTACCACGACGATATGAATTCTGTTAATTACGAGTGGTGGGTAAAATAACAATTAATTCCTAATCTTTCCTCTAACTCAGTTTTCTCCATAGATATGAATCGTACCATAACGTGCATCTGAACCGTTCTTCGAATTCGAACACGCAAAAAGCAGACATGATCGATTGGCTTATACAAAATAATGTGTCATTTAACAAGTCCAATGTTAAAAAGGCCACAACTGTTCAGTTAATTAAAACTGCATAAGCCACGTGTATTTAAAATCAATTAGTTTCAGCTGGGAAAAGGTCCACAGTATTTTGAGATCGCCTCTTTATTTTCCAGAATTAAATCAGATTGAAAAACTTAAGGCGGATTTAAAACAGTATGTCGTAAAGAAAAGATTTAATTTTAAGTTAGATGTTTAACTGAAGAACGAACAAATTCAATTACGAATGTCCATTGAAAATCAAGGTGCTACTATGTCAATAAAATAGAAACATCTCATTTGTTTCGGAAACTTTTAATTTGTTAACACATTCCTTTAACTCGGCGAACGCTAGGACGAGGAAATGTCAGAGGGAGTACAGTATACGTACACACATACACAGGCGGCACTCTCACCACGCAGCTAGCTGCTCGCGCATATATACTACCATAGCGGCGCTGCCCCACCACTGCAGGCTCTAATAAATGAAGGCTTCTTGGCATGAAGTGTGACTTCATCGTCGATCACCGCCTGGAGAAGACTTCGAAGAACAAGAAGATGGAAGAAGACCGATGGAGTTCCCTGGCCGGTTCAACGTTGGATCACTCCGCCGGAGCAGCAGGCCTGGCCGGCCGGCCGAGGGAGCTGCTGGATGCGGATGTTACCTTCTCGCTCCAGTTCGCCGGGCTTCCATCGGACGCAGCTGCGAGAGCCAGCTCAGCGTGGGATCACTCGGGGAGAACCGCCTCGGCCGCGTCAGCGAATGATGACCGACGCCTACCCGATACTGCGGGGCTCTGGGGGTCTTCACTACCACGCTGTAGTGGGAACCCAACCGCCGCTGAGGGAAAGCCTGGCCGGATTTCAACAGGTGAGCCGCAACTCCCCGACTGCAACCGAGTCGACTTCGCTGGAGACCATCTCCCGGATTAAACAGCTCTTCTCAGAGCTAACAACAAAAACGGCCCTTATCCAAAGGTTTTAAGGTTCCACGTGCCGTCGAAGTCATTCGGTGACAAATTGAAAATGTCGTTACTAACGTAAATGGCGATAGAGCGATTTAAGTGTTAATTGTGTTTTAAAGCGAGGATGATATAAGTGATGATTAGTGTGATTAGGAATTGAAATATAACAGGGACTGATTTGGTAAGCAGCAATGCTTGTACGTAGTATAGTTCATCCCATGCTACTTACCCTCCTTTGTCCTTTGTTAATTTTATTTTCCGACATTAATCACTTCCCCTTCAAACCTATTGTGGTTTGCAACAACAACCCCTACCATCAGTATTCTAATGTTGATAAAATTAAAATATTGCAGTTCTAAAAAAGGTTTAAGTAAACATAAATGAATTAAGGAATTCTTTGCAATGAAGATAAACTTCAAAATACGGTTTCATGTATTTCCTTTCAGAATGTGCAAAGTAACAGAAATAAAAATAGAATTGTATTAGATGTTAATAGTAGTAGATGAAGTAGGTACGGACTCCACATTCTTATTTCGGGTTATTTCTTAAATTTTCATCTGAGAACGTTTTATATAACTTTGAGAACGATTACTTTGTATCATATTAATATCCTGAAGGTTTTTCTTTGTATTTTCTTTCGGTAAGAAAGCAGTGAATAGCGAGTTAAAAAAAGGGATATGAAGGTAGGCGTTTCATGTTGCACGTGGTCTTATCATTTAGTATGAGTGCGTAGGTTGGAGAAACGGAGGAGGTGGATTAACGGGATCTTCTGTAGAGTTAATTGCGTTTGTACGAACACTATTTGCTGCCTGTTTTACTCTGTAGTAATTATTCTAGACTCAACGCTAATAAGCTTAGATCTACCGTTAAAATTCTCAGGATACATGCTCACTCCAATACTCTTTATACAATTATATAACTGCGTTTTGACAGTTGAGAAGCAGTTAAATAAAATGTTAAAAAGCAAGAGCAGAGTTGTTTTTCTTTCTGTTAAAAAAAAGTGCGATACAGCAGCTGCAAAAATAACAAGATTTAAAATTTGCATACATTCAAATATATTTTTTTAATAGTTGAAACGTATTCCGGTAATAACTGACACTGACGTTAAAATTAAGCAAAGGTTATTCAGAACACGTTGTTGTTAAGTACCTGAAGTTACGTTAGTCTGTATTCGTAAAGGAATGTTGAGTATGAGTTTTTAGTTAAAAAGGTTTAATCTAATTACTTCTTGTTACCAAAACTTTTTACTTTTTACTAGCTGTTTAATTTAAAACTGTTGTATCTTAATGATGTGAAACAAGAAGATTTATAGTTTTTTAAGAATATAGTTATGGTTTTATAAATTTAAGATTATGCCATTAAGAAAGTATACGATACAAGAAGATTTTCTAATAGCGAAAGCGCAATTTATTAGTGTAAAGTATATGATAAAATAAACATTTATTTTACTCTTAGAAACGAATGATGAAAATTTTATTTACTTAAACAGATTGGGAATATAATTGTTTAATATTACTCGTACGTTTGGTAAAAATAAAAAAAAAATTCTTTAAAACAATTAATAAAGAAATCTCTAAGAAATAATGATATTGAATTTGTTTAATTTTTAAACCAACCGAAAAATTACTAAACGAGCTACAGAAACGTTAATTGTAATTAGAAATAAATATCTTAGTAACTAATTCAATTATAAAAAATCTTCACTTATTTGTTCCTTTATTAAATTACATATACATTTTTTTTTTTTTTTAATGAAAAGTACAAATTTTATTAAAATGAGTAGTGAAATTTTTATTTCCTAATAACTTCTGATTTTTTGTCATTTTTTTATTGTTATTATTGAATTATTACTTAACGTAAATTTTTTTTTACAATCAGAGGTTAATAAGAATATCAATAAAAAAAAAAAAAAGAAGTCTGATTCGAACCGATGTGTTTTCCTTGTAGAATCCAAATATTACATTAATTAAAATTTTATTTATCTGTAACTCTGGAACCAATGAAAATAATTATACTCATTATATATCGTTGAAAAGCTTTCAATAAGGGCTTATTACTGCATGTAGGAAAAGTCCAAAATCAAAATTTTTTAGATTGCTGGACACTTATGGTTCAGTCGTTTGCAATCAAAAAAGAATGTGCACAACTAGATGTTACAACAGTTCTGAATCCAAAATTTCAACATCCTACGGGTAATCATTTTTGATTTATGCGAAATACATACACACATACGTACGTACAGACATCACGCCGAAACTAGTGAAAATGGATACAGAGTGATGAAAATGGGTATTTCTGTTGAAATCTGAAAACCGAAATTTTTCGCATCACAATACTTCCTTTACTTCGTAAAAGGGAGTAAAACCTACAAGAAATCTCATTTTAATATAATTTTGGGTTAAAAATGGAGAAAAAAAAAAAATATATATATATATACACATATACAGGTGTATCAAAACTGCAAGGCAATCTCTCGGAAACGGATTCTATATCAAAAAATAAGAAAAAAGTTTCCAATAAATATATGCCTGAAAACGTTTTAGAAAAACTAGAAAATTGCCTAGAAAAGTG
>JAAAKQ030283238.1:0-10422 GCA_010016005.3 Zanna intricata | reverse complement strand
TCTATTTTTATATTTAGTGGTCCATCTACATTATTTCTACTACATTTCATTACTTTCGTTTTGTTCTTGTTTATTTTTATGCGGTAGTTCTCGAGTAGGAATTCCACCATGCCATTCAAAGTATCTCCGAAATCTTTTTTACTCTCTGCTATAATTACTATATCGTCAGCAAATCGTAACATCTTTATCTTTTCACCTTGCACTGTTACTCCAGTGCTAAATTGTTCTTTAACTTCATTAACTGCTTGTTCTATCTTGCAAATATAATGTTTGATTATATTTATTTAATTAACTACTGTATACAAGAATATACAGTTTGAAGCAGATTTTTCATAATTTTTTACGTGTTTTTAATTTCTTATTGACCCATATCAAAACATGAATTTATGATTTGCAGTATGGTCTTAAAAAGTAAAATTCAAGCATGCTTATTTACAGACATTTAAAAAAATTATTTTGGCCTCTTTAATGATTTTTTTTGTCTTAGTAGTTTTAACTCTAGAAAATTACCTATAGAAAATAATAATAAATAAATGGTTCAGTTGGTCAGGTTGAAAGAGTAAAAATTCCTGTTTTTTAAATAAAATGATTATTATGACAAACGGGAAATTAATTAATCAATAAATTCTTTAATAATCGTTAAAAATTTGTTCAAAACTAACAATACTGCATTAAAGATAAATAATTTTATGTTGGATAATTTGAAAGAGTTTAAATACTAAAAAAAAAAATTGTTAAATTTAAAATTTTATTTGGCCAAGTATGCTTATTTGAAAACCCGGATAAAAGATCGTTCAGTGATATTGTAATATTTTCAATCTTATTTATGATAAAATTTTCAAAACATGATTATTTAAACCAGTATGACTAACATATTTATTAAGCCCAACCTCTTTCAAGATACTGAATCTTCTCAGAACCTCCACAACTACATTTATTATTATTACTATTTTTTTTTTTTTATTTATCAGAATCGATTTCCATAACCCCTCCTCTTATCCACTACGTATGCTTTTGTATCGGATTTTATTTTATTAGATTAAACTGTTCTAAAAATAAAAAGCAACATAAAGGGAAAGAGTTTTATTTTATTTTTCATATACAGATTATAAAACAAATGTAATTAAAAACTACAAAAGAATGTTCCATTACATTTGGCATGTTGATCAGAAGACCACACAGTTTTAAAGCAGACCATCCTACACAGTCTTATACGTACTTTGAATTTATTACTAGTCCATAACTAAACATATATAACTTATCGATTAAAAAAAAAAAACCGTATAACTTTTTAAACTAGGTATATTTTTACTTCCTTGTACGAATTAAAGGAAGTATTGTGATAGCGAAAAGTTTCGGTTTTCAGATTTCATCCGGAGATATCCGTTTTGACCATCTCTGAATCCATTTTGACTAGATTCGGCGTGACATCTGTACGTATGTACGTTAAATATATATCTACGTACGAATCTCGCATAATAAAACCATTAACCGTAGTATAAAAAACCATTAGCCGTAGGATGTTGAAATTTTGGATTTAGGACTGTTATAACATCTGGTTGTGCACCTTCCTGTTTGATTGGAATTGATTGAACCAAGTGTCCAAAAAAGTTCAACATCCCAAAACAATTGGATTTTGGAGTTTTTCTTAACTTCAGTAATAAACTCTCGTTGAGTGCTTTTTAATGCTATATCATTAAGTTCTTTTTATTTTGATTAGTTATAAAGTTACAGAAAAATACAATTTTAATTAATGATATATTTGGATCTTACAAAGAAAGGCACATCGGTTCGAATCAGATATCATCTCCTTTTTCTCTTTTTTTTTAACTTTTTTTAATGTAACTATATTAATCTATTAATAATTATTAACCCGTGATTGTAAAAACCATTTGATTATAAATAATAATTCAGTAACAATAAAAAAAAAAAAAATATATAGGACAAAAAGATTCAGAAGTTATTAGAAATAAAATTTTATGGACTTTTAAAAATGTGTATACGTAATTTAATAGGCATTATTACATATATGGATATATAATATATTTGGTGAAACATCTGATTATTTAATATTAATTGAAAATTATAATTTAGAACTGAATTATGTTGTTAACTCGACATCGCAAATCAGCTGATTTCGAAGTCGAGAGTTCCAAGGTTCAAATCCTAGTAAAAGTAGTTATTTTTATACTGATTTGAATAATAGATCGTGGATACCGGTGTTCTTTGGTGGTTGGGTTTCAATTAACCACACTTCTCAGGAATGGCCGATCTGAGATTGTACAAGACTACACTTCATTCACATTCACACATATCACATCCTCATTCATCCTCTGAAGTAATACTTTACGGTAGTTCCGGAGGCTAAACAGTAAAAGAGAAAGATTAAATTCATTTAGCTAATAATAAAAATAAAATGATAGCACTTGTTCCTGGCCCTCAACCCTAGTTGAGTAGTAAGCCCACTGAGAGGCGTGATTAAACAAACCAAAACCGAGGTTATGTCAATTGCATAAACGTGTAAAAAAAATTATATAAATTTAAAGTTGGTTTATAGGACTTATACATTTTTTTAGGGGGGGGGGGGAGAGAAGGATATTAGATATTACTGTAGCAAAGGGCAGATCTTGATTTTAAAAAAATGAAAATTTTAACAAAAGAAAGCTTATTAATTACGTAAAATATTAAATTGTTAATACTGTTATCTTGTTTAATTCTTAGACAATATCTTTTTCCCCGTTCGTTACACATTAAATGACCTTAATGAAAATTAAAAAATAAATAATTACCTAACTCAAAATAGATTAAATTTTTTTTTTTTTTCATATAATGTCGGATAAATAATAATCTTTTCTCAAACATTACAAAACAATTCCACTAAAAAAAAAAAAAAAAAATTTAATATATTTGTATTACAACTGAGTATTGTATTTAAATAATCGTAAACCATTTATTTTTAATTACTTAAAACAAATCACATACATTAATATCAATAAAGAAACTAGGTAGCTTTAAAGCGTGTTGTCACAGACAGGATACGGAAGCTCAGTACATTTATGTATATATAGGTCTTAAACATACGCTGCAGAACAATGAGCACACTGGAACACAGGTACATGAGGTAACGGCGCTTAAGGCAAAGCAAGCACGCTTTACGGTCACACTGAACATCTGCGCACCATATCAGACAACATTTACAACAGGACGTGAGGTCCTTGACGAGGTCACATTCATTGCAATTTTAGCATTATAACAACAGAATGAAATGGAAATAATATTCTGTATCTTTTTTTTTTATTATTGGCAAATCAGGTTTAGAATAAGAACAGTATACTCATCTCAAATACAATTAAATGTAATAATCTTTGGTACAACTATTACTATTACAATAAAGATTCTTCTACTTCTTTAACCTACTACTTAAAAGGATAAGAAAAAATGGATTACTATGTAAGGAAACTAGAAATAAAACTTCAGACATCATAACAATTTAAATAACATGAGCTTTCAAATTAGACACATTAAACAACTTTATTAAACATACGTCTAACACTTAACGGAAATACAATTTTAAAACAAAATTGCTGTTGCCTACATGAGTAAAACTGAATTTAAAATTTTATTGAACGAAAAAAATCAATAAAACTATTCACAGTCAGTTAGATTAATTTAAGTACAGATTGGATTGAAATAGGTAATTTTAAACAAATAAAAGAAGCAAGAATTCCCTGTAGATTCTCATTTGTAATAGTATAAATAGATATTAATATTATTTTCAGATAAATAATTAAATATAAATAAACTTCTGATTAAATTTTAACAACAGAAAAAAAATGTATAAAATTATTTTAAAAAATTGATAAAAAAATAATCCAGATAAAATTGTTATAATGTGACCTTCATTTTTAAATCTTAGATTTAAATTTTATAGATTTTAGAAACGTACAAGTATGTAGGTCTAATGCTCTTAGCTTGAAAAAAATTTTGTACAATCTATTCCGATTCTTTCAATTCAGTATTTTTCCTAAAAGAAAATACCTGGTTTAGTAAATCAGAATCTTTCTTTGAGACAAAGAATAATAAAAAACAAAATAATAACAAAAAAAATCTATTATTTTTTTTTGAGAATCTAAAATTTTTTTAGGAATAAATTCTAATGAATTTTAGCATAAAATTCTTGATGATGATACTAATATAGGACTAATAACGATACTAATAACTAAGCTCTAATTATAATAACAAAAAATGATAATTAAAGAAATAGGTATACATAGAAGTACCCTACGTAAGAGTTCAATTCACAAGTTAAGATATTTATTTTTTAGGAACCTCATGTCTTTAAGAAAGAGTTGGGATCTCCACTTTTTGCTTACGCTCCTAGAGACTCATTTTATTAATTGTATTGCAGCAAATCATATGCAAGTGGTATTACCTTTGATATGCCAAATTCCAGGTCAGATTAAAATCCGACTCAAACTTAACATTTTGAAAATATTAAAATAATGAATGTTTGAATAATAAGAACGTGGTAATCTCACGCAAAAGAAGTTTTTAGAAAAATCACACGGAATGAATTACAACAAATTACCATTTATAATCTAACAAAAAACGTAAAACAAACTATACATCATTTTTTTTTGTATCCAGGTTGAACATATGATTCTTGATATCATAAAAAGTTTAAAAAGATATTTATTATAATAAAAATATTAAAATTTTCGTTAAGATTTTAAAAACTTAACTTATAAACGTTTTTATTTTTTACTTTCCCGTCTAGGTTGCGCTATAGCAGATCCAAAATTCCAGAAGGGAAGTTATTTTAATCGGTAAAATACGGGCATATACGGTTTTTACCCGTTCATAACGTTTAAATATGGAACCCACAAAATCAAATTAAAATTTTTCCGGTTATTTTTAAGATTGTGTGTTCGATGTTAGCCACAAAATTACTTTATATCTCCAGAAGTATTGGACCGATTTTGAAAAAACTTGGTCAGATTACTTTTATGTGTGCATCCATGAAAAATTAAATTTAAAAGGTCAAGGTGATGAGACTGTAGATCAAGGTCACCCTCGTATCACGTGATTTCTGTTAACATTTAGTCATATTTTTCTTAGAAACATATCTAAACAATTAAAAAATAATAATATCAGCAAAAAGAGTTTTGAAAAAAACGCACCCAAGAAAAATGCACTTGAAGTCGTTTGCTATGTTGTGATGTCACAGGTGAGTGGTAAAATTAAATAATTAATAATATTTAATTGGTAAAATAGTAACTCGATCGCCCGGTTGATTCGGTTCGTGGTGCGTTAAGTTTTGCGGCTACACCAGTCTGCCGACCGTGAAAGCGAAATTTATTCTATGTAAAAAACTATCTACTACTCCTGTAGATACTGACCCGAAAGTTTACTAATAAATTGCCCCATACACACGAATCTCTGTACAAATTTTATCAAAATCGCTTATTCCAGTCAAAATTTATTAAGCATCAAACACGCCACCACATGTATACGTACGAGTAAGTAAATTACCCCTTACTTCTTTTTTTGGTTTTTTTTTTTTGAAATCTCTGTCTGGATCAGGAATTGTTGAGAAATGCAAAAAAGAAACCCATACCCCTTTTTTACCAACTTTTTACCACACCATACTTTTTTTTCTCATACCTTTTTTTATACTTTCCTTCTTGCAGCATAGCTTTAGAGCTAAGATGCCAAGAGCTTCAAAAAAACACAGTCAAATCAAAGATTTGGAAATAAAAACATATACATTGTTTTTGTTTAAAATGCTATCTATCTTGATTTTCTCTTTAAAAAAAAAATAGTAATAAATAAATAAAATATATTTTTGATTCATTTAAACCGACAGAAAATTAAATGAACGTACATATTTAAGTTATCGCCTAAAAAAAGTACATAAAACAACATGATTTAATACTAAATTATAAAATAAATTTATTTATTTTTTTAAATTAACTATAATGCCTTTGATCATGATTAACAATTTAAAATTTAAAATTGAGTAATATAATTACATTAATTGCTTTTTAACATAGCGGATGAGTATAAAGCTTGCTTCAATAAATGTGATATAAAATGAGTTATTTTTTAATTTTAAAAGTAATTTTTTTTTATTCTCCAATCACTTTTCTTTTGATCTACACAACTTTTTTTAATTAAAAAAAAATAATGTTAACTTTTTTACACATTTTTAACCGCATTCGATTTTAGGCCAAATAGAAATAAATTATAAAATTATATACTTTTAAAATTCATAACAATAAAATCTTAATCGATTTGTACAGTTTTTCCAGTTTGGACTTCTTAAACTGAGAGTATTTCCATTTATTCGTCATTTTCCATGTAATAGGAAATCTAATCAAAAATGGTTGTTTCAAAAATTAAAGATCAAAACTTATTTTATTTCCCCGATAAGGTGGTCAAGTCAAACAATACATTGCACATCTTTGTCTTTACAAAAATTATTTTGTTTGCGATTCAATCACTAAAAAACTTATTTTATTCCTCATAATAAATAATTAAATATACAAAAAGATTTTCCTGAATTTTTAAAAAAATTTGGAGTCCCCGTATCAATGGAGCTTATATTTATTGATTATAATGATTATCTGAATAAGATATAAATATAAAAATTTCCAAATATTAAATAAAAAATTTTTGATTTTAATTTCTGATTTTGATTTAGGGGGCTCTTTTATTCTGTGGGGACAATAACGTAAAATAATATATTAAAAATTTGATTGTTAAAAAAAAAATATAATAATAATAAATTTAAAAAAAAATTATTTACAAATACTTAAAAAATAAAGTACAATTTTCGTGATAATCAAAAAAAATTGCTTCTTATTTTATGCCCAGGGTATATTATAAAGATCAATACTACTTAAATTTTAATTGCACTAAAGTGATATAGAAAAAGAAAACAATTTTTTTTTTTTTAATTTCTAAAAATACTCATATACGAGTACTTGTTAAGCCTAATAAATTTGCTTAAGTAAAGTTTTCTCTAAATCTAACCCCCCTCCAATAAAAACTAAACCAAGAATGTAAAAATTTTCGAAAATTAAGCCCTTCTGTGTTTAAGATCCACGGGTTTATAATTCTATAAAATTCTGTAAATATTTTCTGATAGCTCAATATATGATGTATAAATTTAGAAAAAAAAAATAATAATACTGAAACCAAAGGGATACAGAGATAAAAACAAAAATATATATTTCTTTTTTGAGAGGTAAGGGCTAATTTTTTGAAAAAAAAATTTTTGAATTATTTGTATGTGCAATGTACGTAACAAATGTACCAAAGTGTTTTCCTAAAGGCCCCTGAAGAAATTCAAAATTGGTTTATTCGCGATATCCCCCAACCCGTAAAAGAATTTTGAAAAATTTTAATATGATCTATGTATGTCCCATACATAGAAAATTTGAACAAAACTAAACTTGAACAAATCGGTTTGGTAAATCCTGAGATAAATAATATCAAAAATAGTGCAATAAATGTACGTAAATACATATGACTTTTTGGTATAGACGAATTAGTTTGACCCTAAAACGTAACAATTTTTGACACTATAGCTTTAATTTCCCCTTTAATGTAGCTATTCTAGTTATATTTTCTGAGAGAATAATATACTTAAAGTAATTAACAGTAACTATTATTGTGAAAAACATATAAAAAAATTCCTTTAAAGTAACTGATATGAAGAGGAACTCTATGTGAGTTAAAGATAAAACTTTAGCTTCTACTTTATAAATAAAAGTGACCAACTTTGAAAATAATGTTCATTGTAATTTCAGAAGATCTTGTCAAGAGAGTTATTCTGAAAAAATTGCAGTAAACACCTGTAACTCTGTAGATGAAAGTACTTTAAGTATATAAAAACTCCAAAAGGATTTCTTTAAAGTTGAAGTCTTGAATAACAAAACTTTAATGTGAGTCACTTTTTAAAAAAAAAGTAAAATTTTTTAATTTTGATCAATAAATGTTTGAACATATTTTGAAAAATAATTTCTTTGTTAAATTTATTATTTTAAATGTTAACAATATATGTTCTGTCATGTACTAGCTTATAAACCTTTAAAATCAAAAATATTTTTTTATTTTATCAAAAATGTTTCGAAAGATCAGAATATATTATTTCCGAGATATATATATATATATATTCATCATATATTATGAATACTTTATATAAACTTTATCATAAATAACTATGTGTAACAAACTACACAAAAATAACAACTCAACCATTCATAATTACTATTTTTTTTTAAATTTAATCATAAAAGTGGCAAAAACTAACTGATGAACGAGAGTACAGATTATTACGACCTTGATTTACTTACATGAAAGACATTATTGTATTACTGTTCTAAAATATTCTAACTAGATACATACTACTTTCTTTTTAAATTAACTATTTCAATTTAATCATTAAATTTTGTGTAATTATGTTCCACGGTAAAATATAATTACAGTAATATATTTTAATATAAATTTATAAAAACTATATCCAAATTTTTTTCCTTAAAGTCGGTACGTTACTAAAGAAGAAGAAAGTTAAAACTTTATAAAAAAAAAATTACATTATAAAATTATCCTGCATCACAGTTGACCTTTAATTAAATTACGTTCAACAAATACTTGTTCAGAAAGTAGTAATTTTTTGTTTTATTAAAAACAAAAAAAGAAGAAAAACGATGTAATAACTACAATGTAGTAATAACAGAGAATATACTAACTATACCCGAGATTTCATGAATACTGAATAATAATATTTTAGATCTTGTTTTTTTTTCCAAAAATGGTGCGCACCTACGGTACTTTACTTTGTATATTACTTATATAAACGAAGAGTTGAAGATTATTGATAAAATTAAACATTTTTTTGTAAATATTGTAAAATTAATATTTGAACCCTGTGTTTAATTTTATTTATTTCACTGACAAATTATTTGTTAATTATTTTATACAAATAAGTTCAGCGGTTCTAAATTTAAAAAGGATATTAAAAAACAAGTAAAATATCTACAGACCAAAAATAATATCTTCATCCTAAGATAGTCGTTTAAAACCAAAAAAACTGCAGAAAAACCTCAAATTGTTGCAGTAGATCTTAATAAATTATGTTTAAATGTTTATTAATATAAAATAATAAATCAATAACCATATGGTACGTAACTGAAACTCTACAGATTGAACATTTTTACGTTGTCTTCTAGAAAAATAAATCTTATATTTTAATGGAGAAAAATTAAGTCCTTTGTCAGATGTTTCTTTATATATCTATGTCAGTTTGTGGAATGAGATGAAGTGTTTGATTTATTACTTATAAAATTGATGCAGCTATCTTTGATTTACAGGGTCATAAACAAACATACATAAATAAAAGATTGTTAAAAGAGCTATTCTCCTTTCACAGGTAACAAAAAGTAGTTTACGTCAATTTATATATGTCAACAGGATGTCATAACCTATCTTTCTATCGGATATGCAGAACTCTTAATTAGAGTCTATTGAATTTTAATTTTTTTTAGTAAAATAAAAGAAAATTAATTTTAACGTAACATATGACGCAAGTTGAACAGGATTAATGCAACGTCATAAAAATTAAAAGAGAAACGTAATAATAATATTCCATTACGATTTATTAATACTTAGTATCCATAATCTCAACAAAAAAAAAACTATGTTCGGGGAAAAAATCTTAAAAAAAATATATTTAATATCTACATGTATACAATGTCTTGAAAAATGCTGACCAAATCGATAAGATGGTTTAGTACGAGTACATTAAAATAAACAATAAAAAATCGTATGATTTGAACAAAAGCTTCTGTTACGAAAAAAAAATTATAGAATGGATTTTATCGCTTCATTTTCTCCCTTTCTCTAACATTATACTCTTCTATTTCAATAGAAATTGATATTCCAATCTGCCTGTTCTAACTTCCTTCTCTAATTCCATTATTAAAAATAATCTATATTATTAACAGTGTAAAAAATTCTGTTATAATTGTTTGAAAATTATCACATTGTATTATTATAATGAATCCACTTTAACAACGTCACCATAGAGCCCAATAAAGGCATAAAAATTATTTTAGTGGGCAAGATTCGGGAAAGGCAACATTAGCCATATTATAACCACTTTAACAATTTTAACCATAATGAAACTTCTGATAATTGGGATAATGATTGGGTGATGTATACCAACCGATCTGAACAAATATGATGTAAATCTGTCTTGCACAATAAAAGTCCCAATATTTAATTTACCTTCTTATTTGTAACTGTTTAGCCTCCGGAACTACCGTTAGATATTACTTCAAAGAATGATGTGTATGAATGTGAATGAAGTGTAGTCTTGTACAATCTCAGGTCGACCACTCCTGAGAAGTGTGGTTA
>JAAAKQ030283227.1:0-10422 GCA_010016005.3 Zanna intricata | reverse complement strand
CATCCTGGAATAGTCGCTTTGATATTGGAAGGACAGGTAGATGGGAAAAATTGTGCAGGCAGGCAATGGTTGGAATACATAAAACTAATTGTTAGGGATGTAGGATGTAGGAGGTATACCGAAATGAAACAACTGGCATTAGATAGGGAATCTTGGAGAGTTGAATCAAACCAGTCAAATGACTGCAGACAAAAAAATAGAACCGATTTCTAAATATTACATGCTTATATATAAATTTGTTTAACAAGATACGAACAAAAATATTATATTTATTTTCAAAAAAAATCTTAAATAAATATTTATTTAAAAAAAGTAAAAATATTTGTTTTAACGTGTGTAATCACCCTCCTAATTTCGCTTAGGGTAATACATTGAAAGCAGTGCAGTCAATAATATCAAATACTGACAACCACAAATAGGCTGTCAATTAGTTTCGGCACAGGAAATGACGGAATGACTGACTCTGTGAACATTGTAATAATAATAATAATAATAATAATAAACAATTATTATCTCTAGCATCAAGTTTACTATATATAGATACAAATTCCGTTATTAATTCAACCAAACCCTTAGTAAATACAAGTACTAGTTAAAATAATGATCTATTTTATTAAATGATAACAATTGTATAAATTTCATCGACTGAATCAATATTATTTAACGGAATAACAATTTTATTATTTACATAATACAACCAAATCAAAATTTTAATGGATGGAGATTTTATCCATTAAAATATTAAAGGTAAAAACGAAAGACAAATAAAAAATAAATACAATGTCCAAAATTCGATAACCAAAGTGCAATAAAATGACATATTCAGTAATGAAACCGAACATAGTTGTTTAATATATGAAGATAAACTTTTCTTTCTTAGATTTATTCATGCCTACCGCAATTTTATACTACAATGTAATGAAAAAAGTGAAAATTTTAAAATCACATTTAATTAATTATGAAATGCTAGTTTTAAACGGAATCTTAAAAAAAAAAAAAAAAAAAAAAAATCAAAATTTTTTTTCATCATAATTTGTTAGGATAGCAAGACATTAAAACAGTACGTATTTCGTAAAATATCTAATTTTATAAATATTGATTTTAAAAATGACATATTTTTTCTCTTCTAATTAGTAAAAACAACCCAAAAGCATTTTTTTTTAATGACGCTTACTTTTAATCAAGAATAATTTTTTGTCAACTTTTAATTGTCTAATGTCTCGCGGAATGTGACTGTTACAATAAAGTGAAGGACAACAAGGATAATTGGATAATCAATCAAGGAAAAGGATAACTGGGCAGAAACAAAAAAGCTATCAGCTATCATTCTTCTTATCATCTCGTTTACCGTAGATGATCTCAAATCTCTTACAGATTTAACGAGTTGCTAAACTGTTTATGGCAATTACCCCCAACCCAGGATATTTCTGATCGAATGAATAGAGACTGTGGATGATTTAACATCAAAGTTATGCTATGTGATTTTTTGAGAATATCTTTCTTAATCTTTGAATGAAGTGATTTTTTGCTATTAACTAAAGAAAGCAACAAATCACTGTTAATCAATGGTTCTGCTACCCTTTTTTTCAACTCTTTAAGACAATTGACTGCCCTGTCTATACATGCTCATCCATTTTACAAGAAGTCATCGGTTCTTTGTAGGAGGAGACTATCCAGCCCAACAGACTAGGCTAGTAGTTAACTCGTCATCGCACATCAGCTGATTTCAAAATCAAGAATTCCAAGGTTCAAATCCTAATAAAGGCAGTTATTTTTATAAGGATTTAAATACTAGATCGTTAATATCGGTGTTCTTTGATGGTTGGATTTTAATTAATCACACATCTCAGAAGTTGTCAACCTGAGACTGTGTAGGATTACATTTCATTTAGATTCGTACATAACATCCTCATTTATCCTCTGTAGTAATAACTTACGTTAATTCCGGAGGCTAAACAGAAAAAAAAAATAGAAGGAGACTAACTCAGCTAGATAGTCACTAAACTGACTGACTGTAGGCATAAAAAACACTCGGTAATATGATAACCACATTTTTACCGTCTATGAATTAAAATGTCAATATTTTTTACAACAGCTTGAAAAGATTTTTCAAAAATCCTGTGCAATTAAACTTTTTTGTAATCTTATATTATTATAGTTTTTGTTTTTGAAAAAACACTTTCTTGATATCATGGCCCGGGGACAAAAATTAACAAAAAAAAGCCCTCTCTCGGATATTAAAATACTAATAAAATAATGCTAAAATTAAAATAATAAAAGAAATGTAACCATTAGGAAAACATATGTAACATGAATAACAAAATAAAATCAAAATTTATATTTGGTTATTACATCTTATGAAATATATTGATTCTTAAAAGTTACAGTATCTGGTCTGATTTCATTTTAAAATTCGGCATAAAAAATATGTTCTAATTCACTTACTTTTATCTGGGTTCCAAATTTTTTTGTTGTTGACTTGTCTAATGAAAGCCATGTTGATTAGGTACATTTCAGCATTGTAGACATTTCTAATACCAGTTAGACTAAAAAAAGAACGTATACTAGGTGGAGGCAACAATTTAAAGTACTTATTTCACGCAGATCGGAATGGTGCTACTGGAAACAACTTTGCCCATTAACGATTTCGACTGAGATTTTGGGTTGTTATATATTATGTATAAATTTGAAAGTGATTGGCAGAAAATTACGGTAGTTATCGTGCCCACAAGAAAGCGAAATATATACGTATTTATACATATATAAACTTTATAACTGATGGTGGTTTTGGGGTCTGCGGGATGTCAAACGCAAAGATATGTTGAAATTTTCCGACAGTCGAGTCATGATACCCATTACAATTCTTATGAAATCTATCTAACACATATGTCAATATTACCTCACTACTATTTTTCTTCTGGCCAAAAAGGCCTTTTTTCTAGTCTTTTGTTCTAATACTAAATTTAAATTATCAAATAACGACTCCATCGTCTTCGAAATTGGGCAAAAAACATCTTTTTAATTTATAAATTATAGTTTCTTTGGTAACATTCTTTCCATATGTTTCTAACAACGTTTCTTGTATTCTTTTTTTATCATTCATTTAAGTTCATTCTCTCTCCCTTTTTCTGTTTAGCCTCCGGAACTACCGTAAAGTGTTACATCAGAAGAAGAATGAGGAATGATATGTATGAGAGTAAATGAATTGTAGTTTTGTACAATCTCAGGTCGACCACTCCTGAGAAGTGTGGTTAATTAAACCCAAAGATCCCGGCATTTTCACACACGTTACACATCATTCATCTCCATCCTCTGATGTAATACTTAATTGTGGTTCCGGAGGTTAAATAAAAAATAAAAAACAAACCACCAAAGAACACCTGTAACCACAATATAGTATTAAAATACGTATAAAAGTATCTACTTCACTTGGATTTGAACCTTAGAACTCTGAATTTCTAAATCAGCTGATTTGCTATGTCGCTTTAACAATTAGACTAGCCCGGCGGGCTAACCTAATTTTTTGACAAATTTTTTATTACATTTAATACAATAAATCAATAATATATTACCTAAACCCACACCAAATGTTTTAATTATAACACTATTTTAATCGACAAAGGTAATTTTTTAATTTTTATCACAGACGAATTGTACATAAAAAAAAATTAGAAACAGAAAATTGGAATTTGTGAAATAAAAATGAGTATAATTATCTGTCTTAAAAAGTAGTAATGGATTTGAAAAACTTCTAACAGGGAGAGCTAACCTAACTCAACTTTTCTTAAAGTTACATTACAGCAACAAAGAAAAAAAATTACTGAGAAATTTAATGCTTAAGAGTTCAGAACCCTAAAAAAAAATGAAACGAAAAGTCGTCGATACAGTAAATCGACTATCCAGGGATAGATTACCGTTAAATAATGTAAGATTTTATGAATTAGAAAATAAACTGTAATTCAACTACTGTTGGTTTATAATACTGTTGGTTAATAATCAAACCAGCTAGATCTAAATATTGCTGTTTAGTATGTATAAATAACAATTAACCTTGTTGGAATTGGAATTAAAAATTAATTAAAACATTAATATAAATTAACTAAATTTTTACTAGTCCATTTGTATATATATAGAATTTCATAACATCCCATTAAATAGGTAAATTAAAAAATTAATTACCAATATATAAATGGAATAGATTACTTATTCACAATTAGATGAATATGAAGCCGATTGGTTTGTGTTTTTCACTTCATTAACTAATCCTGGATATGTACCACAATTAAATAAAGATCAGTTTAATTGTATACCATTTTTGTTGGCTATTAAAATGAATACATAATTAAGTAAATTTAAAAAAAAATTAATCATTAATTTAATTAATAATTATTAACTGTAAATTATAATAATATTGTTCTTTAAAGTATCTGCAATTAAAACGTATAAATATAAAGCCATTTCTCTCAATAAATTAAATTAAATAAGGTATAAGCGTTTAAATTTATGCATTGATAATTCGAAGACATTGATGTCTTGGAACCATTCATTAATGAAAGAAAGTAATGTTTATAAAACCCGTTAAAATATATATATAAACCTTTATACACTGTGTGCAATTTTTATATTAATATAAGAAAATCTATAAACATGTTCCTAAAATACTTCAGAAGTATTCTCATTAATTTAATTTCCTTGTATCAGCAAATTCTAAATCGTTGTTTGAAGAAAATCTAGTTGGATAAAATACACAATGTATAAAACACAAGTATAAGAGAATTTTATGCTTACGACACAAAATAATGTTAAAGGTTACACAGATCAATAATTTTAGCATATTACATTACAAAAAAGCTAAAATAAAAAACAGTCAAGAATTAAAAAAAAAAAAAAAAAATTATAATGAAAATTGATTTATTGATGTAAGAAGAGTAAAAAATTTCATAATTATAAAATGCTACTTCGTTACGATAGATTTATTTGCAATTTAATAATGACGAATGAAATTCATGTTCCAGAGAGCGTGAAACATGAAACATCAAGAAGCGTAAAATCTCATTAATACATTCCGGTATTACGTAAAATTTGTTCTCAGTGAATTATTATGAATAATAACCCAGTAATAGAAATAATGTAAAATTTACTATAAATCATAGTCCGAATTATAATTTATTAAAATTAATATGTGTATATATCAAGACAAAACTAAATTGTTCCCGTAGTTTTAAACTATTCAAATATTTTCTGGGTCATTTTATAAATTTATTGGAAAAACAAACGTAATTATATATAAATAAATAATATATATTAAAATATCAATTATATTTAATTTTGTTAAAATGAAATTTTAATAAAAATTTAGTGATCGGCAACAGAATTTTCCAAGTTAGGAAAATATAGTTTCATAAAACATATCATGTTGACTAACAATTTAATAAAAATTTATTTTGTAATAATCTAATGTTAAAACATTTAAAAAATTAAAAAAAAAAAAAAAAAAAACAACTGAAGAAACCATTTTTGTAAAATGAAAATTTATAAATAACTGAATATTTCCACTGTTTTATCTACAGAATATTCAACTTCAAACATGCCCCATTAGTATATACTAATTTATTAAAATGAATATAAATGGTATGAGATGGAGAAAAAAATGTGGAAGATTTTGTACTATTGTTTGTACTATGCTGGAGTGGGGAGGACAGTTTATTTCCGCACATTCGAGTAAATTTTTTTTTCTTTATTTTTTAATCTCCGGAAACACAGTTAAGTATTACATCAGAGGATGAAGATGAATGATGTGTGCGTGTGTGAAAATACCATGCCTGACTGGGATTCGAACCCGGGACCACCGGATGAAAGGCCGAGACACTACCACTCGTGCCACGGAGGCCGGCCGCACATTTGAATACTGCCAATTTGTGTCGAGCATTCACTTTTGAACAGGGATATACAATCGACTGTTCTTGTTTGCTAAAATGCTATTAACTATTGAAGAACTCATAAGATAGAAGAAATTCATAAGGCAAACTTATTTAGAGACGAACTCTCAGGTTGTATGGGTATATTAATAGGTAGTAAGAACTATTTAACCTGGGGGTACTGAAAACCAACAATTTCTCTGAATAAAAAGAAAAAGAAAAAATAGGCGTATAATGCCCTAAATCCCCCCAAAAAAATAGGCTTATGGTTAAAGGATTCAAAGCAAACGAATAATAGGACCATTTTTTTTTTTTTTTAAACTGTAGAGACTGCTGTCTACCAAGAAATTAACCAACTGTTCATAGCCTACCTGCAAGAGGATGAGCGTGACTGTTAGTTGCTTGTTTTACAACTTGCTCTACCATGGAGATGCCAAAGGAATTTCCCTTTGAAAAAATCACTTGGAAGAATCGTTTCTAAAGGATTATAGCCACCGAGATACTCTGATCTGACTAGTCCAGACTAGTTTCTGTGAAGTTACTTAAAAGAAATTGTTTAGGAATGCTCTTCCAACCCTCACACCTTGCAGGAACTGAACGCAAACATTATTAATGACACCAAGGAAATAGACAGGGTACAGCTAGCTAACAAGAGTAGTCAGAAACATGATCAAACGTGTTGGCAAGTGCATAGAAGTGGATGAACATAATTTTCAACACGGCCTCCGTGGCGCGAGTGGTAGCGTCTATTTCATCCTCTGAAGATATACCTTAACGGTGGTTCTGGAGGTAAAAAAAAAAAAAAAAAATAATTAAATGATTCCTACTGTTTTATTTGAGATTGTACAAGACTACACTTCATTCACATCATCCTCATTCATCCTCTGAAGTAATACCTTACAGTAGTTCCGGAGGCTAAACAGATAGAGAGAGAGAGAGAGAGAGAGAGAGAGAGTGGGAGAGAGCCCATGCATACTGGGTGTGTAGGGGGCACACAGCGATGGCGATCCTGATGGACCCCAGCAGGCTAGCCCCCGCTTCAGAACCATACACCGCCCTATCGTCTTCTTCCTGTACTTCCGTAAGAGGACACTCCTACATCAGTTCTTGAGCGCATCAGGCATCGCATCACATCCTCACGTGAGGTATTACCGTCGAAACGTTTGTCTGACTCCCACCTTAGGCATCTTAAACAGTTGTGCTCTACATCGGCTCTGTTATTACAGTATTGACATGGCGGTAATCTCCTTTTGCCTTTGATATAGAGTAGACATGGAACGATCTATGGCCTCTACGGCACTAGATCATCCAAAAATACCCCTTCCAATCCGTCTGTTAAGCCAATCTTTAATGCATGGTATTAATCTTTGAATTCATCTATCAGTATCAGCCTCACACCACCTCTCTTACCAACATGCCATTAGGTTATCCCTGGCCTCCACCGCATCTCTGCCCCTGTATTTCTCAGAGCGCTCTTTTACCAACAAGTCTAACGGTGGTATTTCTGCAACCATTTGAACCGCTTCCATCAAAACTGATCGATAGGCGTTACGTTACTACATTCATAAAAGGAACCAGTTGTACAGATGAACGTCATTATCATCAGAAAGAACTCTGATTAGTCTATCTTGAAGGAAACATAATAATGGAAAAATAAAATAATAGATTAATGTAATTCTCTTCTTCAAACATTAAGCATTGTAAATAGTACAATTATTTACCCCTGGTACGGAGAAGTACATAAGCATGTATAAAAAAGATACTAGATTATAATTTTATTAAATTTATTGTAATAATTATTATCATTATACATATGAAATTTTATACGTTTACTAATTAAAGAAAAGCCAAATAAACTAAACGTTGGAAATAAATTATATTTTAAATTTGTTTACGAATACTTCTTTAGGTTAAGTTACAATATTAATTATAAATGGATAATATATTTTTTCCCCTAATAAAGATGTGTATAAAAAATAAAAGAAAACCAAAAGAAGCAAAGAAAGAATATACGTATTAAATTAATAAAATAATTAAAGAAAAAGATAAAAATTAATTAAAATTCAAATTCTTTCATACTTTTAAGATATGCTATAACGAATTCTAATAACTTTTTAATAATGTATTTCCCTAAGGCGATTTTAATAAAATACTTTGGTAGCTTTGAAAATAAAATTGTTCTTAAAAACAATCTGAAGGGATTATTATTTAATACTCTTAATTAACAAGATAAATTAAATTAACCCTTTTATAACAAAGTATACCAAAATGAAAATACCTGTAATTAACTTGTAAACACAGGCAATACACATCATCTTACATACAGAATATATCATGAAGTTCACCTGAGACTTTCATAACCTATTCTAATCGTGGAAATAATGGAAAAGGTTTTTTTAAACACATATCCTGAAATGCTTCGTTTCCGAGTTACGGCTAAGAAAAATTTCGCTTGGATTTCAGCTAGATAAGTGTAATGAAGTGTACTGAAATTTTTAGGACGTTAATTAAGGTTCATAATTTGAGATTTCTTATGATGTTTGATCAGAAAAATCTTTAAAAAATATATCCCAGAACCGTATCTGCTATAGTTTTTGAAAAATCGGGGTTGAAAACGAGTAAACTAGATTAAAAAAAAATTCCTGTTTTTTAATGTTTGACTTACAATAACTTTGTTAAATGAGTAATAAAGAAATAAAAATTGTAATAAACAAAAACTTTTAGAGAATTAAATTCTGAACAAAATGGTTTAAGTTAAGTTGAATAAAATAAATGTCATAAAAATAAATTTTATTTAGAAATAGCACGTTACTGTTTGTCAATAGCAAGTTATGTTTAATGTAAGCTAAAATCAAATTCTTTATTGGTGATTGTGAAAAATTTATAAAAAAAAAATTTATTGCTAAAAATTTCTGTTAAAAAAATAAAACTGGAAATTACATAACAATTGTAAAATAAATAAAAATTACATACATAATTTTTTATTAATGATAGAAATACAATAAATTACTTCAAAGTTGGAAATAAAATTGCAACAGTTCATCAACAGTGCGCAATACTGTATTAGTGTTTAAATCGTGTGTAAGGACATTAAGTATATTGGATACTGTGAACTGTCGTTAGCGAAAGTATTTTAGCTGCCATTAACGAAGGTTTTCTGTGAATTTTCGTTTTAACGTGAACAGTTTGCCATAGAAGTAATGCCATATTTATTTATAACAAAGAAATACACTGATGTACTATTCCTTTTGACTGTGTTGTGGTAATGCTTGCAGCTGTTGCAGTAGAATATGAAATAAATTTTCCGAATCGCAGGATTCCATATTTCAGAACAATTTTGGGATCTGCAAAGATTGCGAAAGTTGCTACCTTCAGGAAACAAGATCACTACCTAGTATTAGTATCAGCTACAATCTGCCCAATAAGATTATTTATGAAATTATTATCGATGCAGTTCAACGCAGGCCAGGCATCAATACATGAAATCTTTCTAAGAAAATCAAAGCTTCGCATTCGATAGTTTGAAGGACAATTTAACAAAACTAGTTTTATCCTTATCATCAACTATACTCACGAGACGGTTCGCTTCGCTTGAAGTTTGCAACTGGTAGAATACAAATCGACAATTCGAAAAGTATGATTTGTTTACCAACAAGACAAATTTCACTTGAGATGGCGTCAACAACTTACGCAATGAGCATGCAAGGGCAGAGATAAATAATAGTCATGAAACAATGGAAGGCAATTTTCAATACCTATTAAGCACATCATGTGTGGCGCCATCTTCACAATCACCTGTTTGAACAGGTCAAATTACCTAGCCGCTTAAATGCTGAGGTATACTTGCACTTCCCTTAAGATTTGCCGTAGCTCCTTGTAGATGTTCCTCTAGCGCAGAAAAGCAAAGTATACTTTCACCACGTTAGCGGGCCTCCCCACTTCTTTTGTGACGTTTCCACTTATTTAAATAAATCAATTCCCTGGGAGACGGATTGGTTATGGAGGTCCATATTCCCAACCACCAAGATCACCTCATCTAACATCGTTGGATTTTTGCATCTGGGTTTTTATTTTTTTGTTTAACCTCCGGAACCACTATTAAGTATATCTTCAGAGGGTTGAGATGAATGTAATTGTAGCGTGTGAAAAAATGGTATGCCTGACTGGGATGGCATTTTTCACACACGCTACAATTCATTCATCTCATCCCTCTGAAGATATACTTAATTGTGGTTCCGGATATACTTAATTGTGGTTCCACCATCTGGGGTTGGATGAATATTGTATGCAAAACAGAATTACATTCTCGTAAGGAATCAATTTCCGCGTTATGGATAAGGCTAAAACACTTAACCCTGTAAAACTAAAATAGCGAACAATAATGAAAGCAATACATAATCGTGCAAAGAAATTTATTGAAAATGCCGGGTTGTTAACACATTTTGTGTTAAGTTTGATTTTTCGGTTTTATTATTTGTTTATTTTTTATGGTTATTGCCTGTCC
>JAAAKQ030283216.1:0-10422 GCA_010016005.3 Zanna intricata | reverse complement strand
TTTCATGTGTGCTGATGACTGAGTTTTTGAAATTTACTTATTTAAATTTCTTTTAAAGATACCAATTAACAAATAAATCATGAAAGAAATTCATGATAGGTTCTATTGCAGTAACTTATCAGATTATTTCTAATAATTCTTGACCCTGGACTTTCATCACTTGTTAGACACACATATTTTGTTACTAAAACTATTGACTGAAGCAATTTTTGATAATCCTATTAAAATTTTGCTTCATCCGGCATAAGTTTATATTTTCATTGGCAGTACACGTGTACATTAACAGTAGGGGTACTACTTTATCCAAAAAAAAATTCCATTATGGTCAAAATTAAGCAAATTCAATTTTAATTTCAGTTAAACATTTTCATTTAGCAGCATTTTAGTTTTCATTATTTTTTAGCATGAATATTACTATTCTTTTAAACTGCATAAATTTTAACTGATCATATTGCAAACTTGATTACACCTTTACTCATTTTTTTCTGCTTTCATTTTATACAGTAAACAATCTTTCTAACCAGGGCATATTCTATTATAACAGTAATTCTCATTAATTTCTAAAATAGTTTGCACTATTTCTTTGAAAATTTATTGATATTTCCATTGTTTATTTTTTAGAAGAAAGCTGTATTATTCTGTAACCATTTAAGTCGGCCTTCGTGGTTGAGTGGTAGCGTCTCGGCCTTTCATCCGAAGGTCCCAGGTTCGAATCCCGGTCAGGCATGGCATCTTTCACACACCCTACTAATCATTCATCTCATCCTCTGAAGATATACCTTAACGGTGGTTCCAGAGATTAAAAAAAAAATAAATTTAAGCGTGTTTTGCCAGTTGTTTTCTATAGTCCCAAAACTTTTAGCTTAATTCTGATTGTGACTGGAATTACATATTTTAACTTTATCAGCCTTTTTTACTTATTTTTTGGAATTTATTTATGATCTGTTTCAAATATGTCATGGTGTAAGTGTTATTACAGTTAGAATAAGATAACCTTTACGTAACCGTGTTCAATGAAGGTCTTTCCAGTAACTATAGCTCTATGTGCTAAGTGGCTGCTGTAACTGACCTCAATACAGTAGATGTTCGACATAATGTTGTGTCATGTTGAAATTATGACAATAGTGTGTGCTAGAAGACGTATGGAATTTCTGTTACAGTGCAGTGCATGTTGTGATTAACAAGAAACTCGTTCATCTGTATTCTTGTTAAATCTGTATCTATATGTGGTAGTTTTTAGAAGTGTGTTTACCAGGATATGTATATAAAATTGTGCTGTATAAATAGTTTTTATAGGATTCATTATTTAAGTTTTGGTATTTTGTTTTTTAACATGTCTATGGGCAATAAAATTCAGTAAAATAAAACATGTTAATTTGTCTGTAAACCAGAAACTTTAATTGGTAAAAGAGTGGATGTCATTGAGGGTGTCAGTGTTGTTGAAGAAATATGGTATAAAAAAAACAGTATCAGACATTCAAAAATCGAAGGGCAAACTTGTTAAATTTTCAGTAAATTATAGTTTTTCTAAGAATGATTCATAAATTGAACGATAACATATGAGAGTAGCCATTAATCAGAATCTGGAAGATTTTTCATTAAAATGGTTTATGCAGTATGTAGTCTAGGGGTTAGTATACATGGAGTGTAAATTCAAAATGTAACAAAGAAATTTGACGATCATTTAGAATTTGAAATATTTGAAGCCAGTTTTAGTTGGGCAAGAAGATTTAGAAACTGTTGTGGCCTAACGAGTCATGTAACTCCTGGTGAAGCTGCTAGTGTCACTGATGAAGAAGTATAACCATTTAAAGCCAAGTTGGGCCAACTTGTTGAAGATGAATCATTGCCCGCTGTCCCAAGTATGTAATACTGATGAAAAACAAGGATAGATTTTCAATCTTATTTTATGCAAATGCTGATTGCACACATCGAGTGAAGTTGGTGAAGCTGCTTGTCTGTGTGCTTTAAATAAGTATATCATGCAAAATATTCCTGTGCATTATTCTTCTTCAAAAAAAAGGTTAGATTAACTTTTAAATTTTTGAAGACTGATTTTTTAACAGATTCATTCCTGCCATGAGACACCATCAAGAATGATGTCTTCAAACAACCTGCTGATAAAGTAAAGGCTGTTTTAATTATTTTAGTTAATGCTCCGGCATATTCTTTTTCAAAAAAAATTTTTTTAATGATGGGAAAATTAAATCCTTGTTTTTACTTCCCAACATGACCTCTTTAATACAACCGATGGATCAGAGTGTGACTTTGGCATGCAAAAGGTTTTACCAGGTGAGGTATTTACATGAAGTATTTACCATACTTAAAGAGAAAGATGATTTAATTGAAAAGAAAAATTAATAAATAAATTAAGTAATTCCAAGATAAACATGGGAAAAAACTATAAAAAATATAAAAAGATTTTCAATATAAACAGCAATATTTAATTAAATAATGCATGACTTATTGAAAAAGATTACCCTCATATGTGCTGGGAAAAACATTGGCTTAAATAATGACACTGTTGAAAAAGATTTGGAAAAACATTTTTGTGAAGTTGGTGAATTTCTGACTGTTTTTAGAAAGAAAGAAGAAAAAAATGATTGAAAATGTTGCGCAAGAATGGCTGGAAGATGGCGATACCAATCCTGGGTACAGAATTATGAATGATAATGAAATAATTGATGAAGTCCTTTCACTGACTGAAAATGATTCTGAATTTGATGAGTCAAAAGAAGAGAAATTGGTTAAAAACCCAGTCTTTCTTGTGTTCATGATGTGGTTGGGTTGATACAACAATTTCTTACATAGATTTGTCGCAGGAATAAGACATGCAAGCTATATATGAAAATTTTAGATGGTTTAAAGAAATTTTTACCATTAAGAAGAAAACCCAGTCTTATCAGCAATTAAAAATTTAAATTTTTACTTCCTGGTTCCGTCAATGTCGCATCAGTAGGCTAAATCAAACATTGTACGTTTTAGTTTTTTTCAGTTTACTATAATAAATATTTTAGTACAATCGTTGTGTGTAGTTGTGATATAATAAAATAAAATTAGTTTTTCTTTATGTTTACATTTTTTTCTCATAAATTATGTACTTTCATCTTGGCTTGCAACCTCGGTTTGGACTATGTAATACAAGTAAGTACAATAAAAAAACTTAATTCAAATTTATTAATTTAAGTACAGTATTAATATAAGTATTTAATTATGAAATCCGAATATATAAACAGTGTAGGCCTGGAGATTTACATTAAACATAGGCGTACTGTAATGTATTATATGGAAAAATTGATATAACAGACTTTGCCAACAATAAAACAGATGGTCTCCTCCAATTAGCCCATTATGGTGAGTACTTACTGTACTTCCTCCTGAGATTGAAGAATAAGGCATCTTTATGTCAGTTACTATTATATATTAGGTTTTTAACGCTTAGTAAGCATAATCTTCTGACAAGTTATGCTTTATATTTGTCTCAATAGTCGACCCTTTGGGTTCAACTTAGGCACTATTAGAGACAATCTTAGATTAGCTTCTTTTACCCATAAAAAGCATCCTGCTTTTTATGCATCAAGTGATGCTCTCAGAACTTTAGTCCTTTGTGTATGTGAAAGTCTTTTGGTTATCAATTTGATATTTTCTTGTATTTTCTTGATTTCCATGTAGTCGGAAACTACCCTGTGACCAGAGAGTGAGGTAAAATCTTGTGGATCTAAGTAGGATTGCATTTTCCTTTTCTGTAAGATGTAGAGTTGGTTGTTCATCCTCTGCAATGGGCTACCTGTTGGGTCAAAAGAAGTGTTCGCAGTAAGATATTGTTAATTAGGCATATTTTTTGTATTAAGACTGGTATCAGTTCCCTTTGTTCACTACTCCAATGTAAATTTTATTTACTTTTTAATACTATCCCGGGTAACTTTTTGTTATTGATTATAGTGAGATTCAGACATATACTTTAAATCATAACTACCCAAATTAATGATTCCGAACTTGTGGGTCGTGAAAAAATATTTTATGAGTTATGAATTATTTGAATAATGTAATTACAATCTTTATTTAAGTTAAAAAGATTCTTAGGATTATATATGATAAAAAAATTTGGCAACTAACGATGCCATTTGTTGATGGTTTAATAACTTCTTTTATTGGGAGGAATAGACTATGTCTCTATTTCAGATTATTTGAAATTTAGTTATTGTTTTGTGTATGGTATAATTGATATATATATATTTAATTGGTTTTCAGGGTGTCGAGTATGTCTTTGGTATTGTTGGTATCCCCATCATAGAATTAGGAATGGCCATTCAGCAGGCAGGGATAAAGTATATTGGGATGAGGAATGAACAGTCTGCTTGCTATGCAGCTCAAGCCATTGGCTATCTTACTCGTAAACCAGCTGTTTGCCTTGTTGTTCCTGGTCCAGGATTATTACACTGCATTGGTGGCATGGCAAATGCCCAAATTAATGGATGGTTTGTAAATGTCTTCTTTTTTTTCTAGTAGGTTTTAATATGTAGGTTTTTACTTGTAAATTTCTGCTCATAGTTTAAATGGTTTATGCTGTTTGGGCTCCATTGAAGTTTTGAAAAGGAAAGAGGAACCGAATAAAAAAAAAAAGATGCGGCCCTTTTTAGCCACTGATAAGCCACTGTTAATTGTAGAAAATGGTTTAGAAAAGTGCCAGTTGATATGACTGTGAGATAAATTGTGAAAAAATAATTATGATCTTTAAGAAACAATGCTGCAAATAATATTAATTTTAGATATAATTTTACCAACAAGAGATAAATATTGAAAATTAAAATACACAACTTGCTGAAAAAAAAACATTCTGACAAATATTGTTCTTTTCTTTTAATATTGGATAATTGAAGAGCAGGTGACAATTTTGTATATACTGTTTTCAAATAATTTTTTATTTGAAACATACATACATGTTTATATAGTCTGTGACACTCCAGGTAACATAAGGATTCCAACGTAGTGGCCTCTGTGGCACGATTGATAGTGTCTTGGCCTTTCCGGGATTCGAACCCGGAGGTCCAGGGTTTGAATCCTGGTTAGAGGCATGGCATTTTTCACACATGCTACAATTCATTCATCTCATCCTCTGAAGATACTAGAGGTTTAAAAAAAAAAATGTGGTTATACATCTGAATTTGTTTCAGCCAGTGAGCTGGTATGTTGAAACAAACAAACAAACAAACACACATACATACATGCACGCATGCACGCGCGCGCGCGCGCACACACACACACACACACACACACACACATACATACATACACACACACACACACACATACACATTCACATACACATACACATGGGAGTTATTTAAGTTACATTCAATCTTTCAAATGATAGATTTGAAAAAATCTATCATGTTGTTTACTAATTATTGGCTTTCATAGTAAAACTTAAAATATAATAAGATCTTGGAGAAAACTTATATAAAAAGAAATGTGTAGTAAAAGTGTGATTTGATAAGAAATGTTGCCCATGGCGGATTTAATTTACTGATTTTTATGTTTTGTATCTGTAAGAGTATGTCTTAAAGATGGTTGTGTACTGTTACACTTGTGTTTACCCATCAACTTCATACTAATGTTTTGTAGTATCAATTCTTATTCTGTAGAATATGCTCCTGGTTTTTTGGTGGGCTTGACATGCTTATGCACAGTATATTTTGGACAGGGAAACCAATAAATAGGAAGCTAATTAAATTTGTATTTTCCTTCTAAGTCTGTTGTGAAATTCCTTCTTATTCTTATATATGGCTAATCTACTTTTAGAAGCGATTTCTGTCTCATATCACACTGCTTGATATGAGACATTTGGTTATTGTGCTTAATAATGGGATCCAAAAAATATAATTCGGTGATAATTTAGTATAAAAAGATGGAAATTAAGTTTACAGGATGTTAAATTTTCATCCACCTATTAATTCTAAAAATTTGTAATTTAATAAATTTCATTTAATGAACTCCCTCTTAAATGTCAGTTCTTGTACTTCAGTTGTGAAGAGCATTAGAAAATTAATTCATTGGTAATTGGTGATATAAATTTGTTAATGTTTACATTGACCTGGTGTTTTAATTCTTAAGTTTATTGAACAACTTTCATCTTCTTTAAAATCAGGGAGAATACATTAAATTTGTTATGCAATGTTTACTTTTAGTCATAATTTTAGTATTAAAGAAACGTTTTTAACATTATAAATATTTGTTTTAGGCCTTTATTAGTAGTAAGTGGAGCTTGTCCAGAAGATCATGAAGGAATTGGAGGTTTTCAAGAATGTTCTCAGGTAGAATTAAGTCGTCCTTACTGCAAGTATAGTGCTCGTCCACCTAATGCATATCTTATTCCTCAGCATGTTGAAAAAGCTGTACGTTTAGCTACTTATGGTCGTCCAGGTATATATGTCTGTAGTTTTTTTTTTTACATTGTTTTAATTTCTTTGAATAAAGGCAAGTGAAGTTTAGTATAAATATTTTTTATTTACATTGCATAAAACATATTTTTACTTTGATTTATCTCTTTTATAGGTCATTACTGTTATTTGGAATATGTTAAAAAGAGGTATAATATTTATATAATTTCAGAACTTTTAAATGTTATTTCTTTCATCTATAAAATTAATTATAATATGAATTATGATTTACAATTTTTTTCTTTTAGTCATTTCAGGTTTATTGATTGTTTGCCATTTGATGTTTCCTATTGGTATATATATTATTGAAACAATGATAATGACAATGACTGCAACCATGATGATGATGTCAAAGGCAATGGTGACTGCAACAATAATAAAAATAATTATAATAATAATTGAATGTTGTTTACTAATTATTGGTTTTCATAGTAAAACTTAAAATTTAATAACATCTTGGAGAAAACTTATATGAAAAGAAATGTCTAGTAAAAGTGTGATTTGATAAGAAATATTGCCCATGGCAGATTTAATTTACTGTTTATCCATCAACTTCATACTAATATTTTAGTATCAATTCTTATTCTGTAGAATAATCTTAAGATAACCCTTTTTTATGTATAAAATTATCTTAAATTTAGTAAGATAGTTAATTTGCTGGTTACTTTAAATAAAAATAAAAATTTAAAGAACAGAGGAAGTATCAATTTTAGTTATGATTTTTTAAATCGGTTGTATTAACTTTATTTAATATTTTTATGTTCTATTTAAAATATAGTTAGCCTTAAAAAATATTACATGTAAAGAGCCGTTCGTAAGGAATAAAAATGAGATAGAGACTGTGCTGTAATAATAATAAGAAAACTAGTCCGAGAGTCAATGTAGGTTACTTGATGAATATGAAATAAAGCTTTCTAGAATGTGGCACTTCATTTAAATGTTTATTTTAAGTTTGTACAGTAATATTGGTTACAGTAATATTGTACACTCGGGCCTTGATTTAAGGGTCAATTGGAAGACCCGGGCTGAGTGGCAGGTAGTTACTAGCTTCCTGCGTACCATTGCGTCTTCCAGGGTTGTGGAAGGAGTGTAGAAGGTAGCAGCCTGGGTGGCTAGGGTTCCGGCTTGTTCAGTTATGTGGCTGGACATAGACGGTTATTTTCTAAATACTGAGTTTGCATTGTGGCATAGCTCTGGCGCGGCAGTGACTGCCTTTTAGGTTTGCGCTGCTTTGCTGGAGCGTCGGTAGGAATATCTGGCTTGGCATCGCCGGGATGGGTTCGTTTGTGCGGGCGACCATGGTGGTGTGTCTGATGTGGGCTATGATGTGGCGAGAAGAGAATGTCACTTGAACGTGGTTCTTTGGGAGGTATTAGCTTCCTTTCTGACCCTTTGTGAATGCATGTTGCATGTGTAATGTTGTATAGGTCAAAATGTCGATGCTGCGAGCAGTGTTTTGAGTGGGAATTTAATCTCCAATCGATTTAATCGTTGCGCATATGGCATTCAAAGTCACATAGGAAGTTAGATTGATTTAGAGTAGGCGCGAGGTTTCGCGCTTCCGTGCTGCGGTTATATAGTTTTAGGGCTACATGTAGGTCGACCTAAGCCTACAGCGGGGGCGTTTGCTGCTGAGCTATCTTATTCTGATGGTAAATGTTGACTGCGGCATTTGCATCGGGGGCATACCGACCGAGGTCTGGCTGATGACTGAGATATGTAATCAGTACGAAGGTCAATAAGACAACTCCCCTCAGTCAATAAGGCCTCTCAGGGCTAGGAACGGGAGGGGTGGTATGGTGACATGAATTGTCACTTGGTGGGTGTCTTCCCCTACAGGGGTTGGGATGTGTCAAATAGGTTTTCTCAACTGACCTTAAATTTAAATTTTACATTTAGAACTTGTGTAATAAAACTCAAAATTTAGCAATTTTAACAAATTTTTAAATCTTTTTGTAGTACATTTAATATATAATTAAGATATTTATGTGTAATGATATATATGTATTGTACAATGATAATATACATATGTATATTATTTTTTTAATTGATAATTTACATAATTTTTTTATTGAAGTTATATTTCACTTTGTTTTCTGAAAGAAACTTATTGAGATTATCAGATGAACTTCTATGCAATAAATAGTAATTACATTGATGCACAAAAAAAAAATTAATGTTTCTCTAAGTGCGATACCATTTCTTGAATTGTTTTTTGCGTGTATTACAGATCTGTAAGTACAATTTTTCTCTCACCCGTAGTTAAATAATTTACACTTCAAAAAAAAAAAAAAATTAAGAGAAAATATAGATAAAATCTGTAAAATTTATAATTTTGGATGATATTTGAATGATTTCACTTATGCTTTTTTTTAGCCTCACTCACATCCTGAATTAATGTTCAACCATTAATTGGCCAGCATGTTTGTATTCCATTTCTCTTTATAACGGCTTTCCATCACCGAAATGTCTTGGTGAAAATGTTCACTGTGTTGTTACTTGCGTCGTTACTTTATCTGTCTTTCCTTGCGTCCAGGAAAAAATCCAGATATGAGTGGAGTAAATGTATTTTCAAAGACTTATAACATCCCTTAGCTCTGTATGAAGTAAGAAGTTGATTAACAATATCATGGTAACTGTTGGATTTTTGTTTGCTGAGAAATTTTGTAAACACCTTTTAATGAAGTAAACTTTCTACGTTATTTAACATAAAGTTAAATACCTCATCTTTGACAAACTCTCTTATTTGAGGACCAACAAATATTTTGTTATTAATTTTTCCTTCACTTATATTTGGAAATTTCTGCCTGATGCATAAACAAAATTTTTCATTAGTTCTAGCTTAATTTGGAGAGGGGGTTAAAAATATTTCTTTCGGGTTCAACTAAGGGTTTGTGAATAAACTTTTTCCAATTTGGAGTTAAGTTGTCTCCTTCTTTCCACTTTTTGGTAACATAAGTTTATCCCTAGGCTAAGCTGCCTCATTCGCAAAGAAAACACATGTACTTAGTATAGCCTAACAAAATAGCTATAATTTTGAAATCATCAAAATCATCACATATGTTCCAGTATGATTTTTTATAATTTATTTTTTTTTGTCAAGAATGTCTTTCATCACACTGAATGTCTCTTTCAAATTAACACCATTAGCGATTGGTATCAAAGGATATTTGTTATTGTTGTATAGTAGAATCACTTTTTAATTATACTTTAGAGGGAGAGTAATCTCTCCCTCTATGAATCATGAGACCTTGCCGATGGTGGGGGACTTGCGTGCTCAGTGATACAGAGTAGCTGGACCGAAAGTGCAACCATGTCGGAGAGGTACCTGTTGAGAGTCAGACTAAGGAATGATTCCTGAAAGAGGGCAGCAGCTCTTTCAGTAGTTGTTGAGGGCATAGGTCAGAAGGAAGGGTTAGCAACATCACTCAATCTTTTGAGTACTGTGCAGCTGAAAGCAAAGGAAAACTACAGCTGTATTTTTTCCAAGAAAATATGGCTCTCTGCATTTTCAAAACCAATGATGGAGGCGGCTTCCTGGGTAAAAAATTCCAGAGGTAAATTAGTCCCCCATTCAGATCTCTGGGTGGGGACTACTAAGGAAGGGGGTCACCAGAAAATTAAAAAATAACATTCTATGAGTTGGAGCGTGGAATGTTAAAGTCTAAAACAGGTTGGTAGGTTAGAATTTAAAAAGGGAAATGGATAGGTTAATAGGAATTAGCGAGGTTCGATGGGAAGAGAAAAACAACTCTTAGTCAGGTGATTTTAGGATAAACTCAGCAGCAATAGTTTTAGTAATAAAATATGTGTGCCTAACAAGTGATGAAAGTCCAAGATCCAGAATTATTAGAAGTAATCTAATAAGTTATTGGAATAGAACCTATCATGAATTTCTTTCATGGTTTATTTGTTAATTGGTATCTTTAAAAGAAATTTAAATAAGTAAATTTCAAAAACTCAGTCATCAGCACACATGAAA
>JAAAKQ030283194.1:0-10423 GCA_010016005.3 Zanna intricata | reverse complement strand
GAAGTAGAATTACTAAAGATTGACGAAGCAGGAGCGATATAAAATTCTGAATAGCACAGACGAAACGAGCTTTCAGTCAGAAATATAATTTTATTACATCAAAAATTAATTTAAAGTCCAGGAAACCTTTTTTGAAAGTATATGTTTGGAGCCTAGCTTTATATGTAAGTGAAACTTGGACGATTGGAGTACCTGAGAAGAAAAGGATAGAAGCTTTTAAAATGTGGTGTTACAGGAGAATGTTAAAAATCAAATGGGTAGGTAAAGTGACAAATGAAGAGGTGTTGCGACAAATCGATGTAAAAAGAAGCATTTGAAAAAATATAGTTAAAAGAAGAGACAGACTTATAGGCTACATATTAAGGCATCCTGGAATAGTTGCTTTGATATTGGAGGTTAAGATAGATGGGAGAAATTGTGCAGGCAGGCAACGGTTGGAATATGTAAAACAAATAATATACCGAAATGAAATGACTGGCACTAGATAGGGAATCATGGAGAGCTGCATCAATCCAATCAAATAACTGAAGACAAGAAAAAAAAAATTAATACTGCCTTGTTTTTCTTTCGTTGTACGAAGTAAAGGAACTATCTGATTGTGAAAAATTTTGGTTTTCAGATTTCAACGTAAATATCCATTCTAACCATCCCTGATTCCATTTTGATTTCATTTAGTTTCAGCATGTCGTCTGTACGTATATATCTCTCATAACTTAGAAACGATTAGCGGAAGGATGTTGAAATTACGGATTTAGGACTGTTGTAACATTTAGTTGTCCACCTTCTCTTTTGATTGTAATCGACTGAAAAAAAATTTCAAAAAAGGCCCAAAATCAAACAAAAAAAATTAGATTTTGGATTTTTTCTTAACTTCAGTTATAAGCCCTCATTGAGAACTTTTTAAAGATATATCATAAGTGGTACTTATTTTCATTGGTTCCAGAGTTATAGCCAAAGTTAATTAATGAAATATTTGGATCTTACAAAGGGAAGGCACATCGGTTCGAATCAGACTTCATTTCCTTTTTTTTTTCTTTTTTTTTTAATTTTTTTGCTGTTAATTTAATATACTGATTTAATAATAATTATTAACCTCTGATTAAAAAAAAACTGTAATAAATGATAATTCAATAGTAACATTAAAAAAAATAATAAAGAAGAAAATATTAGAATTTATTAAAATTATTTATATATTAAATTTAGTGTTTTAATAATATTTTTATTTTTTATTAAATTTATTTATATGAAATTTTTGTAAGTTTCATTTTTTAAACAATGAGTATATGTGATTTAATTGGTGTACATAAAAGTCATGTAATGTCACATCAGATTTTTGTAAAATATAATAGCACGTGACTGCTATATATGAACGTCGTGTAGTTTGTTTTATATGCATCAGAATTTACAGAATATACTTGTAAATACCGTCTGAGCTCTTGTACGCACAGTTTGTTTACTTTAACTCTATAAGCTAACTGAATTAGATATTCTGCATGTAAGATATATATCTTACGTCATTTACTTTATTTAGTTCATTATTTTAATGTCTATATAAAAACTAGGTTTCTAAATATAACTGATAAATTTATTCTCATAATTTACTTTCCCTTGTTTGGTATCAAAATTTATTTATTTTCCATAAGTTTAATTTGAGGTTTCACTTTGCGATCAAATTTTCAGAAACTAATTTAACCTGTGACGGATATTCTTGCATGCCTTGTGCACTAAATTCCTTAGTGGTTCATTTCTTCGATCCATTCTAATAGAGGAAGGACAGATTAATTGATTAAATATGTTTAATCAATTATCACATTTTTAATGATATTTTTTCACGTATTATAAGTAGAAATATGATTTTTTTTTTTAATTTATAAAAGAAGCCGCAAGTATAATGAAAGCATGAATTTTCACTTTTTTATTGTACAGTTGAATAACTATTATAAATCTCACAGAATGATGCAGATTTAATATTTCAAACCTCACTTATAAAAAAAATATCCTTTTAGCTAATAATATATTTATACTTCATCATTTTTATAAAGTAAACAAAAATGAAGAAACTTTACTTTTTGAGAACGAAATTTCAAAATTATTAAAAAAAAACTTTGAAAGAACATACAATGTTGCTGATGTATTCAAGAAAAACCTAACTTAACAGTTACAATTTCTGAGTTCAGGTGTGTAAAAACTTTAAGACAAGTTTGATTTCAAAGGAGTCTGTTGGACTGATTCCCTTGGGTGAAAGTTAGAAGTAGAAGTAACATCTTTTCTATAGAATAAAATTCTTGTTAAAAATTTTTAAGCACGTGAATACATAGATATGAAAAAAGAGGAGAATTTGTTTAATTGTTATTTTGTACTTTTTTATAAAGTCATACTATTACATAGTAGCTATGTAATAATAGTTACAGTAGCTAACGTATTTATCGTAAAAGGAAAATTTTCCATTCCAGTTGTCCATATTAATTTAAGAAAGCAATTATACCCTTGAGTAAATAATTTAATCTAGTTTTATATATATATATATATATATGTTAAACATATATATGTTAGAAGTAATTTATTAATGTAGAGTGAGTAGATAAATCATATATTAGGATATTAAAACATTTTGTTAGAATATCTTCGTTTAACTACATCTAATATAAGTTGGTATTGGCTACATCTAATAATGGCACAGTTGGTATTTAATATTATTTATATGTACCGTAAATAAAATGAAGTTCAACCTTACCAACTAATTGTCCAAGTTCTCTTATCTAGCACTTTCGTCATTCGATTATCCTCAGGAAAAGTTATTCTTCAATTTGAGATCATTAAAATTAAAGTGCCTAGAATGTAAATTTATAAAATGTTAAAAATCATAAAAATTGTCGGTCATAGTATAAAGTTAGTGATATCTGTTAAGTAAGAAGGTCGCAGTTGTTACGTAACAACTGCGACCTTCTTACAAAAGAGCATGACTAACTTTATTCTATCACCACCAATTGTGATTTTAACATTTTATAAATTTACACTTTACACACTTCAATTTTAATGATAGAAAATTGAACAATAACTTTTCCTGAGATGGTTGAATGACCGAAAGTGCTAGAAAAGAGAACGCAGACGAATTGTGGTTCGTAAGGTTGAATTTAATTTTATTTATATTTAAATACGTCTAATATTTTAACTTGGTCATCGAATATATTAGTTCTCTGTCCTGTCACCAATCCCTACATAAGGAATTATACTCATAAGAGGCTTAAACATTTTCTCTTTTCCCAAACATTTTCATCTTCTTAAGCTTTTCCTCGCAAAAGATCATACATTTTCATTCAAATTCATATATATAAAAGTAAATTTTGAGGCCATTCTGAACTTCTTAGGAAGAAGACGGCCGCCTTGTTACAATTCTGACCACTACACCACCCACTTGTTCTTAGTTCTAATGGGCCTCACTACCTAAACTATATAACACATCACCTCTCATCAATTTGCTAATCAAGTTCTTTTACATTATTGTCTTTAAAAAAATTTGATTTTTTTTCATATGAGAGTGTAAAACACAGCTGATCCATCAAGCTGAAGTATTGGTAACTCTGGCAAAGCCCAACACTTTTATATAAGTATTTCTGAATTTTTATTATCAGGCCACAAGAAATTCCACATCAATTCATGAAAAACAACTTCAAAACATATTTTTTTAAAAGGATGCCTCACGGCTTCATTAATGGTCTGATTTGAAATCATGGCAAACAATTTCATGTTTCATACTCTCTTATTTATTATATATATATATATATATATAAATAAATTAAAACATAATTTTTTTTGTTTGTAATATATTCATCAGACCAATCTTTTTAATTTAATTCCAAGTGAAGCAATTTTTACTCCCTTGTATTACACAGAAGTATTGTAATCGCGAAAAATTTAAGAATTCGGATATCAATGGAAAAATCCATTTTGAATAGTTTTCATGTGACGTATGTACTTATGTATAATAACTCAACTTATGTACATAACTTAAAAACGATTAGTCGAAATTTTAGATTCAGGAATGTTGTAACATGTAACTGTTACCCTCCCATTTTCATTGCAATCGACTGAACCAAAAGTGTCAACAAAAGCGCAAAATCCAAAAAATTTGGATTGTGGACTTTTTCGTAACAGCCGTTAAGAAAAAGTCCAAAATTTAGATGAACCCTCTCATTGAGAGCTATTCAACGATGTATTTGTATAAGTTGTACTTATTTTCATTGGTTCTAGACTTATAGCCAAATAAAATTGAAATTAATGAAATATTTCGATCTTACAAGGGGAAAGCACATCGGTTGGAATCGATTTCATTTACTTTTTTTCCTTTTTTTTAAACTTTAATATGTTTATTTATTAGTTAACTTCTGATTATAAAATAAAATTTAATCAGTAGTTATTAGTGAAATAAAATTATATATTCTTTTAAAAATGTGTATTTGTAATTTAACAGGCGCACATCGAAGTCATGTGGTGTCCACATCAGATGTTTTCATTATTGCAATTGTTAAAAGTTGTTTCTCTAATTCTTCTATTATTAGTTTTATTTCCCTACATCCAACGAATCTCCCACAAAATGTCGAGTCATGTACTTTGAATCTATGTTTTCTAGAGGGTCAATATTAGTTTTTTTTATCCTCTTTTTGTATGAAACAAAATATCATCTATGGAAGTGTTTCATTTACAATTTCTTTAATTTTTAATTGATTTCGGACAGTTCAAAATTTTAAGTTTAATAATTTTGCCGACTAACTTTAACTACTATACGTTTATTTTGTAGATGTATTTCTCCGAGTACGGAAAGTGTTCTTGTGTTTTTTATATATAGTAATCCTATTTTTAGGTGGTTTATCTAAGACCACGGCTAATCTAACTGTGGCTCAATGCCAACACGCCTACCTTCAGCAAATCAAACTGCCCCGGCGGTCCCTAGCCATCCGGGAATCTACACTATACTCCGTCAGCCGATCTGCACATTGCAAGGAATCGGAGGAAGCCAGTTACAACTGTCCATTCTCTGCAAGTCTTCCAATTGACCCGCAGATCTAGAAAGAAATTTACTCTCTAAAGCTCCCTAATAATACTGTTACGTGCAGCCTCGTACCTGGGACAAACATAAAGAACATGGTCTACAGTGCCATCGACTCTACACTCCGGGCGTAGTACGGAGTCAACCAAACCAAACTTAACTAAATTATCCCTAAAGGGGCACCATGTCCCAACAGAAATAAATGGGGGGAAACCGACCTAAGCGCTTGCAAACCTCTAACATCTGGAAGATTTCATGCGTATATTGACCAGTATAAGAATCGTTCCCCCTAGCTTGGAAAGAGTCAAAACCTTTGTCTTCTATTTCTTGCATACGCTTTGGGGTAAAAGGCCATCCATTTTAGAAGTATACCGCATGCTTCGTTCCGTAACCCGTATGTCAATGAGTTTAGTGCCGGCGATCACTCAGACTGCCTTTCGCGAGACAGTTCTGTAACCTATAACAACTGCTAACCAAAGAAGAAGCTGGGCTCTCTCAATAAAATATCCCTATAAGCCCTGAAATCGCATACGATGAGCCCAGACGGGCGCAGTGTTCAACATTATGGCCTCACAGACTCCTTTATAAAGTATACACATGGTACAATCCCCCAGTTGGGATGGATGATTCTACGAACGCTAAAGAGAGCATCATCGCTTTTCTTGCAACAAACTGAAAGTACTCCCTGAATTAAAGTCTTTCGTCAAGAATAACACCCAGATATTTTTGAACGGTAACATACCTAATCGGAAAGTCGTTCATTACAACCCGCAGATGACGAGCCGCGGCTAAATGACCCTTCAAGAACATCTTAATGGTTTTCTCCGCACTGAAAACCATCTAATGCTGAAGACTCCAGAACCACAAAACCTTACATGCCTCTTTCGCTCGGGTTTCTATCTCCAACCACGAGTTTCCTTCCATCAGCAGCAGCCCCTTCGTTGGCATAAGCGTCAAAAGGCAGTCACCGGGCAACCTCAAGCGCATCAGAGAATCAAACACGACGACGTTCAAATTAGTGGACCTAGAACATTACCTTGTAGACAACCTTTTGACAGGGTCTTCCCTACTTCTGAATCACTGTCACGAAGGACGATGTCCTGTTGCTGAATAGCTACAGGTAAATAGCTAGGGGGGAGTGAAAATCTCATTTTGCGTGCAACCACGCCACGTAATTACGTACAGAACACAAGCTGAAAATAGTCAAAATGAATTCAGTGGTGGTCAAATTGGATATGTCCATTGAAATCTGAAAACCGAAATTTTTCGCGATTTCAATACTTCCTTTAGTTCGTACAAGGAAGTAAGTATTAAGCGTATTTTTGAAGGTATGTATCTCGTAGGGATGACGTCACTAAAACTGGATCATTTCATGTTTTAAAGCTTCTTATTTTCTTTAATTTCGTATTACCTGTAGTAAAAATGATAATTTTACAACATATACAACAGCTGAAGATTATTACGTTAAATATTACAAAAGATAAAAAAATTTCTTCTGAATATACTTTCTATTGTACTTTCTTTTTATATATATTATTACATTATTTTATTTTATATATATATATATATATATCTCATTCTTATATATACCTATTGTGTGTGACACTTAAACAGATTGGCTTTGATTTTAAGTAATGTAGTAATTATACTGTTCACTTTCATTATATGTAAATCCGATACCTGAACGTACAGAATGAGTACCTTCAGGCATGGTACGCTTTATTTCCTTTGTTCATGATTATTATAAAAGCAGATAATAAAATAAAATTATAATAGATAAAATTCATACCTATGATAGATTAAATTTGTTATCTTTGTTGAGAACAAATTCAAAATTCCTCAGGTTTTTTTTTTTTAATGTTTGTTCAGGTTTCAATGGTTGCTCAAGAGCAAACACTTAATTTTCTCTCAATTCCTGTTTTCTCTCTATATTACAACTGTAATTTATTTAAAAAATGCAAATTAAGAATGGTAAAATTTATTTTCAATTTATTTAAATGACGTAGCATAACAATAAAAAGTTTAGTTTATCTGTTTTCTGAATATTGAAGAGAAACGTGATAAAATAAAGTGTATCAGAAACCGTTGAAAAAAATTTTTTTACACCAATTTATTAATTACGTAAGTCGAAATATAGACTAATCTAATAGAAAATTTGTTGAATGAAATTCGTGGAAAATTAAGTTTTTTTTAAAGAAAATTAATTAAAACATTTCCAGTGAATCTATTTAATTTTATTTTAATCTATTTAATTTCCTATCTTCAGACTACCCACTTGTATTAATTTTCGTAATTATTTTTGTAAATTATCTTTAAATTTATTCTTGTTAACTCTTACAGTGTACAGTAATTTACAGTAATTTTTTATACAGTAATTTATTTATTTTTTATAATACCGGAACTCTGAATTATACATTTTTGTAATTCAAGTACTTTTATTTGATACTCCTCTTGGTAATTGTATTTAATACCGATAATAATTGGTTGTATCATTAACACATTTGGCTTCATAGAATTTTCTAAAAATTCTCGTCACCCGTGGGATTGATATAAATTTTTTGGTAATTATTTTATGAAAGTTCCTACAACCGTTATGTAGTTACACTGACTTATAAAACGCACAAACTAAACACATTAACCTCTCTCTGAAGAAATCGGGAACGAAAATAGTTTCTACAAAATTTATAGTATATATTTTCTAACAGAAATTTGTGATTATATAACAATCTTTATTAACAAACAGTAAAATATTTTTAATCGTGTTACTTATTCCAGTAGATTTCCCGTCTTTTCATTACATTAAGTTCTGTTACAATTTACGATACGTACAATATAGAAAACATTCACGCGGCAAGTGAATGCAATTGCTGAAACTGGCAAATAATTCAAACTGCTGATGCTCCTTCAGTTTTGCGGTAAACAAATCTTCTTTAGAAAACGTGACCCTTTTCACAATGTCAGTCTTGGATTCAAGAGATAAACAGTATTTCGCCTTTTACATTCTTGAAATAAACGAACTAACACTTCATTTTATTTCCACTTTTTTTTTTTCTTTTTATTTGTATTTCCTCTATGAAAGAAGTGCTTAACAAGTGTTTGTTGTAATGCAAATATAAAAGTTAAAACTTCTAATCAATTGTATTTTTGATCGTATTTTATGGAGTCCAAAATAAATCAATTTTTAAAAAGCAAATAAATATGACAACAAAACAAATTTTTTGCAATATAATAAAACAATGTAACCTGTCGTAAATAAAAATTTGAAACAAAAAAAGGAATATAAAACACATAAAAATTAATTTCAATTTGTTTTTTCGGTGGAATTTTTGAGAGAAATATAATTGTAAATTTTTCCGGAAAAACGTTTTGTGTAATTTCAGGAATAAGGTAACATTTTTTTTAGATGAAAAAAAAAATGTTCTCGTTATAAATTATTTTAATAAATTTCAATTGTTTTCCTTTATTTGCTGTTTTATTCTCGTATTTATACAAATAATATATATACATTTAATTTTGTTAACAAATCTTATTTTTTTAATGTTTATTATTATCGGTGTAATTTTTTTTATATAAATCTCATTTTTATTTTTCCTATATTATTAAAAATATAATAGAAGGAAATTACCTCACCATGTAAAAAATTACTCCACGAAATATCTAAGGTATATGTTTGATTAAAGTGATCATGATACATCAAGATATGTACGAGTAATGTTCGTCGCTATTTCGTTTAAAATTTTTAAACGTGAAGTCTAATAGTAAACGAATATAATGTATAGTTATTTGTTCAAAACTATATTTTAGGAAACTTTTATTATTTTGATTATTTTTTCAGAAAGAATGGTGGAGAAATTCAGTTAAATTTCTCCAAACTGCATAAACGTAACCGCTTGAAAATTTAGTAGAATTGCTTCTACATATGTGCTATTAAGATTTAAAATTTCTTCTGAATTGTGGAAAGATAATAATTTTGGGGTGTCTGATAAAAATGTTAAAGGGAAAATTTCTGTTTTTACTTTCATTATGTTTTTTTCATTAAATAATAATATTAGAGTAAAGAAATGTAAGAAAACTACCCCCTTCTCACAAATATTTCAATCAGAGTTAGTTTTTTTTTTTTCACTAATCTACAGTAATTTATTTTTGTTAATTAGTAGTGGAAAATATAACTTAATTGCTTCAGTTTAATTTGATATATATTTCAAAAAAAAAAAAAGTGGGGAAGGAAAGTAATGGTTTCAGTTATTGTTCTTATCTCAAAACTTGGTAAAGATAAAATTTTGAAATTTTTGTGATTTGACTTATGTATTTAAGTAATTGATACTAATAAAAATTAAATGAAAAATAGTTTTTCGATGATAAGTAAAGATTCTTCCACCAAATCAGAAAAAATCGTGCAATTCTTTGCCAGTTTTTTTTTAGAAATAAGAATACTTTTAGCTTTAGTTATATAACAGTTCAAAAGTTTCATTATAATGATCTAATTATCTGAAAACTAGACAAGCTAGTATTATTAATGAAAAGCTAAGATTTTATAAATACTGGCTTATTTTAGTCAAAGGAAAGCTTCTTTTAGTTTATGTTTAATAATATAATAATAATTTTTTTTTTATATACAGAATGTTTCTAAAATAGTGAACTGGCTACACTTTTTTGGATTCTACTTATAGAATTTAACATATTCTTAGGAATAATCCTAATAATAATATTATCCTTAGGAAAAATTATATTTCTCCATCGTTCTCCTCCTTTCTGCTATTTTGTTGTTTTATATAAAAATTTACATCTCAAATTCGAATTCACATTAATATTTTGTAAGAGCTTAGTTAATAAATATCAAAATTTCAACTACGGATAGACGAATCACATTAATATTTGTTAAGCTTCTTGGTAATTAAGTTTTAAAATTAGCAAAACATCAGTCCTTAAATAACTTCGAAAAATTTCAGTATGGCGGCCATGTTTATTTTTCGATCCGTCATATCTCCGGAAATATTAGTTTTATCAAAATTTATGTTTGGCTAAAATATTGAGCCTTGTATTTTGTACAAAATGCCATCTAATTTTTTTTAAATTGATTTACAAATAATCGAATTATGGGAAAAATTGAAGTTGTAATTTGTTTTCATAAGTCTATTACTGTGATAAAATTATTACTTAATTTGGTACTAATTTATAATTTTAAAATTAACAATAAATAAAAACAATATTTAATCGAATTGAACGTAAAGTGAAGGACAAGAAAACAAACACAATACTACAAAAATTTTCTCCCATAACTCGACTATTTGGTAATTTATGTTAAAACATAATATGTAATTTTGTCTAAAATAATAAATTTAATATTTTGCAAAGAACATAAAATATAACAAAAGT